>JAULCD010044399.1:0-25466 GCA_032361085.1 Calliostoma canaliculatum | reverse complement strand
AAAATTTGATATCAAAAAAATAAAAATGTAAAAAAAATAAAAATTTCCCTACCAACCTGTCCTAAATTTTAAAGACATGTAATCAGAATCACAATGTTAATTTTTTTTTTTTTGAGGGGGTGCCTTTTGTACAAATACCAGCCCCTTGATATATATCGGTGTTTCCGTTGGCTTTTTAACGGAATACGGGCCCTACTCATTATCTACCCGTCACCATAATAAGTTACAACTAATTTTACAGACTAAAGTTTCAGTCTGCTGAAACACTTCTGACATCAACTAGTAGCTAAGAAACATGGCTTGGTCTATTGCACTACCTTTCACTTCCCAGCAGGAGAGTGAAACGTAGTGCAATGGACCAAGCTATGTTTCTTAGCTAATGAACTATATATTTATACTGCTAGGTTGTAAAAGTTTGAACACCATGTTAAAATAATAGAATTCAGAATTCAACTTGATTTTTGCCAATGGTATTTCTACCAGACAAAGGGACTAGCTGAAAAACTTAAAATTTACCGGTCCTGGTAACAATTTACCAGTCAAAAGTCGACATATACCAGAGAACGGAAACACTGTATGTACTAAATTTTCTGATGCTCCCAGTGTCCTATCGCAGAACAAACTTAATTACATAACCCAATGCCAACCCCCAATATTTTTAATATGTTCACTCGCATAGCATCTTCCAATATTGATAAGATTAATTTTTCTGTCCATTCAAGTCACAATGTCGGAGAATCCGGAATATAAAAGTCAAGACTTGCTCGGACTCGACTACTACCTGAGAGTATACAACAAGATGTACATACAAGATGTCTGCAATCTTGAAACCTATCCACATTGCCCCGGTATTGTTCTCTTGTACTTTCTTAACCCTTACAGTGCTAAATAGGGATAAATATATTTTTAAACTGTGACCACCTTCTGCTGTTAAAAACCTGTCCTGTTGTAATTTGTTTAAAAAAACTCCTTTAGGAGCTTTTTAAAACAAATTACCTAAGGGTAGGTTTTCAACTGCTTATTGTATGCAGAACTTTGACAATGAATTAAAAAAGAATTGGAAATAGCACTTTCAGAGTTAATCTTATTAGGATAGGCTTACAACAGCCTGTATCAGTTGGAATTTAAAAACTAAAAAGTTTTTTTTAAAATGTCCGATATTTTTGGGGATATCTTTCTATAAGTTATCTAATAACAACAATATGTTCATCTGGTTTGTCAGTAACATTTTTTGATAAGTTTTTATTTTTAAAGTTTTACCGAAGACCCACGGCACGTGCCGAAGTTAGAGCACTTGTTTACTCTCGACCAATCAAATCTCTGGCGAGAAATCTCGCCAACAGCGGTGAGCGACTTGGCAACTTCGGCGAGAAATCTCGCCTGCAGCATGCTAAAGGTTAAGCAGCATTTTTTTTGTCAAGTAAAGCTCTTACAACCTCAAACACATTTAAAAGTAATAGAGAAATGTTATCGCCATGACAACGCAACATCTATCCCGAGTTAATGTCTTTCTTAGTATTGTCGAAGCAAGCCCCAAAAACAGCGACACAGCGCTGAACACAAGACATGGCTCAAGTCTTTAAGAAGTTGACCTTTCGCAGAAAGCCGAACGCCAACACAATGAACTCGCTGAAATTATTACAAGCCCGTTATTGCTGCAGAAACAAGCTGTTAAGCGTGTTATTACCTTACCCTCGGAGTTAGCAAACATGGCATATGACATTTTGGGTCTACGATCACCTGATGCATAACAGTTGTGTTATATGGGGTTTGCTGCCACCTTCAACAATATTGCACATTTGGGAATGGGAACGCGGTCGATTTACAAATGTTGAAAGAAAAACTTGCCGAAACGGTTGTAAAACACATTTTCCAAGTTTTTTTGTTTTGAGAAGTGCAATGTTTTACAGCGATTTTAACAAATAATTTTGTTTGTGGAGGGGATGATGCAAAAGTTCAGTTTACAGATTTTTTTACAATAGCCAAAGTCATTGTAAACCTTGCATTTTGCCTAAAAAGCACAGTTTATAATGATTTTACAAATGTCACAATTTTTGTTAACTGTGAATTTCAAAAGATAATCAAGTTTATGTAAAAAACTTACAAATACGAACAAGTTTTTCTAAGGAAAGTTCACAGTGACATGGTATTTGTAAACAAAACCAGTCGGCCAAGTGGAAGTTAATCTTGGAGGAGGAAAGCCTGCATCATCACTGAAGTTATGTTATATAGTGAAACCTGTGAGTCAAATATCCAACATTGCACCTTGTCCTTACAGCATGAGTACTGTTCTCTACTAATCCATCATTGCACCCTGTTCCCAACTCACGACTGACATAGAAACAGGAATTTGAACCCAGACCTCTTGATCTATCAGGCCCCCGTTTCACAAAGACATCATAAATTAACTATGTCTTAAACCATATCCCTGGGCCCATGGTTTACAAATGTCAAAAATTGTTGTTAACTGTGCACTTTCCAAAGAAAAACTTTGGAAAGCACACAGTTTACAACGATTTTTGACATTTGAAGAGCAAGCGATCAACCTTGTGAAATATGGTTTAAGACAGCTTTGTGAAACGGCACCTAGTACACTAACTTCTCTTTCCCTTACTGTTATTTTTTATACGCCTGAATTGCTTCAAAAACAAGGTTAGTGTATTATTACCATAAAGTCAGTTTTCAAACATGCCTTATAACATCATAAGTCGGTGTAGATTATAGTCCAACTTGTAAGGAGCGTTGATGAGGTGTGATCAGTCGGGCGTATCACTACGCCACGCTTCGTCAAGCAAGGGAGACTACTGTTGATCTGCATCTGTCCTCATCATATCTTATTTCACTCGGAATTTAAATGAAGGGCGCATCAAAAACTCATTTCTCATCATGCCCCCCGGGATTCAAAAGATGACAACGCGAACATTCAGAAACATTTCTGCAAACGGCAGCCATCTTGATATCAGGTTTTATCAAAGCAGGTCCAAGCTTCACAAAGTGAGAAAAAGAAGACGATAAGTCAGAACTCTACCCACAATCCTTTACCTCAATACACCTTAACTGAAAATACCCACAATCCTTTACCTCAATACACCTTAACTGAAAATACCCACAATCCTTTACCTAAATACATCTTCACTGAAAATACCCACAATCCTTTACCTCGAGTACACCTTCACGGAAAATACCCACAATCCTTTACTTCAAGTACACCTTCACTGAAAATTACGTGTTTGAGCACAGAAGCTTTCTGAGAATTAATAAATGTTGTGCTTGGCACTTAAATGTCCAATGTCCAAATTTTAATAAAAATATGCTGTTGAAAACCCATCCTGTGGTAACTTGTTTAAAAAGGCCCATGAATAAAATATTTTGTGACAATTTTTTTTAGAGTTGGGGTAAACCCTTGAAGTGCTTGGTACCGTTTTACTAAGCCTATGTAACTTCACGACGTCGGGAACCTAATGACTGCTCCAATGGATTTGGCTTACAAATGCCAAAAATCATTGTGAATTGTGCATTTCTAAAGAAAAACTTGGCATTTATAAACCAAATCCATTAACCCAGTGACATGGATTACGGCATCCTAAAGTTATGTTTTGTAAAACAGGGCCCTGAGCTCAACATGTTTATTTAAATGTCCAGATTTAAACCTAAATGCTGTTGAAAATATATCCTGTGATAATTTGTTTGAAGCGAAAAACCTATCCTATGGTGGCTTGTTTAAAAGAGCTCCTGAAGGAGCTCTTTTAAACAACTCACCTAAGATAGGTCTTCTAAAGCAAAAGTCTTAAAATATACTCTCCACTTAAAGGGTTAAAGGAGATACAAAGATTGTTTTACCACAAGACAGATTTTTACCGGAGAAGAGTACATATATTATCAGACCAAGTCCTGTTGAAAACAATTTCACACTAAAAAGCATCAGGAAAACTATTTTCTTATAGAAATCAACTCAAGATAAATGGATTGTCTTCCTTTAGAGAACTCATCTACATAGAAACAAAACTTATATTCTATAGAAATCATTATCAGCACTGGGAGGGTTAAGGAAGATAAATGGATTGTCTCCCTTTAGAGAACTCGTCTACATGGAGACAAAGACGCAGTTTGACATGGAAACCATGGAGGGGAGTGAGTTGATGAAAGAGGGGAAAAGACCGAGCCATGATAACTAACGACATGATGGATGGCAACTCCTACTCCTCCACCCCGTCCATCCATCTTGGAATAGGATCCATCCAATAGAACAACAAGCCAACTTGATAAAAGCTCGATTTATCAACTGTCGGTCTGCTGTTAGGCCTTTTACTTTTTACTAGTCGGTTTACAAGACCGACTGAAGTCTCCGTGGCCAAATGATTAAGGCGTTTGGATGCTCAGTGCTTGCGATTTGGTGTCAGACTATGAGGGTGTGGGTTCGAATCCCGCACGGGACTCGACCGCGCAAAGTGACAGAATATTCACTTTTTCAGATAGTGTGATCCTAAATATAACATATAGTTGTGTTTATCACTATGTAAATGGCATAAAAATTCACGACTCACCCTCCAGTAAAAATAAATGAAAACATCTTTGAGAAGAATTGAGATAGATATGGCATCTCTCTAAGTAAGAAATGTTAGTGGCCTGTTCCACAAAGCTATTGTAAGCTAAGATCGATCTCAGTCAATTTTTTTATGACCAGTGAACACTTCATTTGAAGCAAGCACCCAAATAAAGATAGGGAAAGAACAAGGTCTTGTTCCACAAAGCTCAGATAAAGCTTAGGTGTCTCAACTTTCTTCTTCGCGCTCTCGTTACTAGTTCCATTCTACAAGGTTCTCGTAAGGGTCGATGAGGCATCTTCACTTTCATCTCAGCGCTCTCATAATGAAAACGCTAAGATGGAAGTGAAGACATCTAAGCCGTATGAAAGTGCTAAGATGGAAGTGAAGACATCTTAGCCGTACGAAAGTGCTAAGATGGAAGTGAAGATGTCTCAACCTTAAAAAAGTGCTAAGATAGAAGTGAAGATGTCTTCGCCCTACGAAAGTGCTAAGAAGAAATTTAAGATGTCTTTGCCTCACGAAAATGCTAAGATGAAAGTGAAGATGTCTCAGTCTTAACGCAACTTTGTGGAACGGGGGTCCTAAATAGGTAGTTGTCTTTGATTAATTCAAAAAGCGTTGAATTTATTTTTTTAGTAGGACTTCGTTGTTACATCATGTTTACTTTTCAATAATTACTACAGGGTCGTGTTTCAACAGATGATTTTAGTTACCACTTCAAGGATGACAATATATTTGTTTTTCTTTAACCCTTTGTGCTGTTGAAAACCTATTTTGTGATCATTTGTTTAAAAGAGCTCCTGTTGAGTGTTAAAATGGACACATGTCGTGTTCAGCACTTTAAGGGTCAGGTTACATCAGCAGTGGGATTTATTTTTATTTTGACCACCAACAAAATTAAAGATTAGGCCAAAACTTTTGCAAACCAAATTATTTAAATAAAGGATATTAACAATGGCAGTCTTATAAACACACAAATAGGAAAAGAAAATCAACATTATTTAAGTTAGCTCCAAAAATGTCTAAAACAAAGCATTTTTAAAAATGGTGATTACCAGCTACATAGTCCCAAAGACAAACACAAAACAGCGAAAACCCAACAACACTCCTCAAAATCACCTTTATTTAAGTTTAGGAGTTTAGGGCTTAAATATTGTTAACCAAAACATTTTAAAATATGGCCTTAGGGACTGTGGAAAGTCTACTACTGCTGTGTTTTGGAATTTTGATGAGATTTTTCAACCGATTCTGACAAAATTGCCTGCTAAGAAGATAAAGGAGCTGGGAGAGAAAAAAGCAATGCCGGCCAACATATTCAATTTTTCAAAAATAAAAATGCAAGATTCCCTGGTGTTTTCAATAAAGATTTCTGTTTGTGAGAAGTTTAGGAGCGATAACCAATCCTAATAGATAACACGAGAGAAAACTGTTGAACATTATCCTCAAAGTCATAACTTAACCCTTACCATGCGGCATAGTTTTAGAGAAGTTATCCTGAGTGGCTTGTCTTGGAATATTTAAGGGTTTTGCCTCACTTAACATCGCCCCTTCTCGATGCGGTTCCCGGAAATATCCAGGTCAGGCTTGTAGCGGCAGCGGCACGGTAAGGGTTAAACACTGCAAGTCTTTTTTACGTTTAGTTTGACTTTTAAAATCGATGTTGTGTTTTTTTAGTTTAATTTTTATCATTTGTTAACAAGATTCTAATTCTGATGCTAATAATAAATTTAACTTAAAAATATGTGTAAATTTGTGTTTCTAATGTCTCGACATACTATGTAATGTTGACTAGAAGCTAGTAATGATGACTATGTGTTTGGTTCGAAAGTCAGTTGAGGAATAGGTTAAATAGCAATACAGCCTAAAACCAACCTCAGCTAACAATAGTTTTTATGAATTTGTCTCAGAATTCTATTTATATTTCACTAAAAATTTACTAAATTGGCCAAAAGCACTTAACGTAATTTTCGTTTATTGATAAAGTTTTGAAAAAAATTAAGCAACAAATTTTCTAAAAACATAAACCTTCTTTAACACAACAGCTTCTTTAATTTTCATGTTTTGAAAAAGAAATTATAACTTTTTTGAAAAAACCCCGCTAAACTACCACTAAAAATAAAAGAGAAGAAGAGGCACGCTCTTTAAAATAAGTAGTACTCGAAAGCATGAGACGATAGAATTGTCCAATCAGACGCCAGCATTTTGTTCAGTTGATCAAAAACAAAGATCCGGTTTCTCTTCCGGACTAGATCTCAATTGGATGATAACGAAGCAAGGAGTGGAAATCTCATCCCCTGGAACTGTCAACACCAATCTAACGGCCTGTTCATCAAGGTGCTGGCTCCCACAAGCCTACCTCCTTCCTTTCTGCGTAACCATGGCAACTGTCATTACAGAATTTGGTGTGATCTGGTGTGCCAGTGTCTGAGAGTGTCATGTGCGATGGTGTAACTTGTCACTGTGTCGGAGCAACTGGGGGAGTCCTCAATCACACCACATTTCCAAAGCTAACTCAATCAGTACCCATTCGTCCCCCATCTGTCCAGCCTCCCTCCCCACCCCCTCCACCCTCTGGAATATTTACCATTTGATGTCCAGTTTAACCCGCAAAGTGCTGAGCACAACATTTGTTCATTTTAGTTTTGAAATTTAAACTGAAACAGACTGTTGAAAACATACCTGTGGTAATTTGTTTAAAGACCTCCTACATGAGCTCTTTAAACAAATCATCACAGGATAGTTTTTCAACAGCACAAGGTGATCACAGTTTTAAAACTGGCTTAAATCAACTCAGCACTTTAAGGGTTAACCACCCTCACAACTGGGTTCATTCATGTCCTCTTTCATTCTCCTATTCCTCGGAAATATTTCCCTGTATTACAATTATTAACCCAACAACCTCACAAAAAAGTTTATTTTTTGTTCCTTCCTCCAACCCACAGAAATATTTGCAATATCATCACCCCGATCCCAACAATAATGCTCACTTCAAACTTCATAATAACATTTACTTCATGAATTTTCTTCTTCTCCTACAATCCACTTAATTATCCACCAGAAAAAATGTATTGAAATTATTCAGCAGATTTCTATTGGTTTTCCAATGGAAATCCACTGAATAATTTCAATACATTTTTTCCAGTGATGATCTATCATACAATCACTCTATCATACAATCACCAATCTCCTATCATACAATCACCAATCTAAACTTCACAACTACCTTCACTTCACAAATCTTCTACCTTTCCTGACATGAAAAACCCCATAAAATTTCCACAAATACTAAGAAAACTTGAATATTAAAGACAGGACATAAAATCATATTTAACAGGAACATTTATCATCATTTAACAAAAATAATATAGAAACAGAAGATTTAAAGAAATACCAAGAAAAGTGTCTGCAAAAGGTAAACATGTCTTGCCCTACCAGTAGATCCCCTCATACTCACAAATTTCATGAGTCATTTTTTTACTCTTTAAGAACTACACATAAAATCATATTTAATAGAAACAGTTAATGTTACCATTTAACCACAATGACAGAAGAATTGTTCAACATCATAAAACATTCAACAAATACTATGAAAACATTAATAATAAGGACTTACATAAATCAAGTAAAAATGCTAATTACTTTACAACTAATTTCAAAACTGACACTAAAGTGTATAAAGAACAATAAATTTTGCAACAAACGAGGCAGAAACCTTTAAAAATTCAAACCACTTCTTTGAGTCAAGTTATTTATACAAGAAAAGACTTTGACCCCTCCCCTCGGTCTTTGTGACGGCAATTTGAAAATCTTATATTTCTTGGGTAGGTGTAAAGAAGGTAGTATTCTATCTGAGCGGGATTTGGAGAGCTTGGGCTATGACTTGCCTGAATAAAACTATTTTCTTAATGCTCTACACTGGCATGCAGGCTCCGGTTACACCTCCTTTCGGCTTTTCACCCTCTCCATCCACTCAACCATGTCTGTCGCTTCAAGTTTCCTTGCAAAATTGGTGATAGCTAGTTGATAGGGAAATACCTTGGCAGGAAACCCTCGCCTGTCAATCACTTGCCAGCTGACCAATCAGACGCCAGGATTAATTGGTGTTTGCAAGGATCTGTTCAGTGTTATGTTTAAACACGAGCTTGGAAATGGAGAAACCTAAAGAAATTGAGGCTTGACTTGGCAACTTTTGAATCAAGTTTTGAAAGAAGTAAAATGGATACATTCTTGTCTTACTAGGATGGCAGCTTTTTGAAGCAGGATTTAAAAGAAAACGAGATATTTAGAGTGGAGTGTTGATATTGTACAGTGTATTGGAGGTATTTAGACTGCAGTGATGATAATATTAGACTGAGCATAAATCTTTGTTTTTGTTTTCCCACAAATTCTGCATCCTTAAACTGGGTTTTGTTTACAAATTTAAAAGTAGTTGTAAATTGACTTTTTAAAAGAAAAAACAGGCATTTGCAAAGTGAACTATTAAGTTTACAAATGTAAAAATGATTGTAAACTGGGCACTTTCCAAAGAAAAACTTGTATTTCTTTGGAATGTGCCAGTTAACAGCCATTTTGACATTTGTAACTTAATAGTTAATTTTTCCTTTTCACAATTTACAACCATTTTAACATTTGTAAACCGTACCCGTGAACCCAGTAAACTTGACCGTAGATAAGTTTAACAGACTGTCCTTCTTTGTTGAAGAAGATCACAAGCTTGAACATATGTGTCAGTATCCTGCCTTGCACTGTTTGGGAAAAGCACCATCCGACCAAACCCCATACTAATTACGAAATTTTCTTTGAGAAATATCCAACCCTGTTTCACATTGAAAATCTCTAAGCCCCTTAATGAATTTTCCACTCAGGCTCAGAAAAAAAAATTAATTTTGAAAAATAATTTTCACAAGATCCAACCACATCTGCATGTTGATCTCGCGATATTTTTTTTCATCCCTTGCGCAAAAGATGAAAACACGAACGTAGAGTAACATATGGAGGGCCATTGAGGAATCTTGCATTTGTCATCCATCAGTGAACGCCGTGTTTTGAACATTGCTCCAGTAATCCCTAAACGTTGAATATGAAAATCGTATTTTCGGGTCGTAGCTTATAGCTCGTGTTTCCCCTTCAGTGCAACGATCGTAGTGGGCACGGAAGAGCTTTCCTCGACTATAAGCAAACTGGCAGTGTTTAAGTATTTGGCCAGTTTCGACTCATTACCCTTGTAGAGGTGCACGTGTTTCGTCAGGCAAGAACCGGTATCTGGTTACCGAGTCTCAGTGCTGCTTCGTTAGTCCAGACCAGTGTATAATTAAAAGAATATCATAAGGTTCTTTAAGTGCTTTTTCTCTCTTAAAGACTCATACCCTCTTTGGAAAGGGAAGCTCGTCAAAAAAAACCAACAGACATGATTTGGTGCCACTAGCTTGAGGTGTTCAACAGTGCCAATTGTTTTTTTTCATTCCTCGCAACTGTAAAAATAATCAACATCTTGTCCAGGTGGAAATAGTTGTAAAAAAACTGACATTTCAAAAGAAAAAAAATCTTCTTTTAGATGTCATTTTGATAGTACCAAACTGAACATGTTATTTAAGACAAGGGATGATGCTGTCACTTTTTGTGGTCGAGTACTGTGCGGGATTCGAACTCGCACTCCCAGAGTCATCAGCAATTAGCATTGTAATGCTTCAACCATTGAGCCACTGGGAGCCCATTTAACCCTTTAAGTAAAAAGCCCATTTTATTTCTATTTCATTGTCAAAATTCTGCCCAAAATAAGCTATTAAAAACCTATTCTGTAGTAATTTGTTTAAAAGAGCTCCGTCAAGAGCTCTTTTAAACAAATTACCACAGGACAGGTTTTTAACAGCATTACCACAGGACAGGTTTTTAACAGCAAAATGTGGTCACAGTTTAAAAATCTACTTAACTCTATTAAGCACTTTTTACTTTTCTATGTACCGGTACACCATATTAAAAAATAAATTATAACATTGATATAGCACCAAGTTACCAACAAATTTCAACAAAAATTTGTTTTCAATTTTGTGCAAAACCATTCACCACCCAAGAGTAGCGAAACAAATTAGTTATTCTTTATGTTACCATGGAAACAGTTTTTAAAAAGAAATTTATGTGCAAAGATCAATGAATGTTGAAGAAAAGGTGAAAAAAAACCATCATGACAGACAGACGCATTTAATAAAGTTTCCCTTTCATGTTAATGTTCCACAGAAAACATTCAAACAAATCTCTTAACAAAATGGCTGCCGATGGTGTTATCTGTTTTATAACACATTTAGAGTATCAGCTGCACAGACTGGTTCAGTGATGTTATCACTGGTTAAGATTGATGTTCTTGTGAACACCTTACGCAGGACAGATCTTTTCAATCTAAAATATTTCCTCTCTTTGTTCAATGTTGTTCTCATATAGTCTAAGGTTAATGACAACTTGAATTGTACATCAGTATAATTGTCAAAACAAAATGGTTCATAACCCTTACTGTGCAGCACTGTTTTAGACAATTTTTCCCCAGTGGTGCATACATGACACCTAAAGAATTTTGAGGAGAGGAGACAAGAGAAAATAGGGAGGGGGAGGGGAGGACAGGAGACAAGAAGAAAAATGGGGAGAGGACAGGAGAAGAGAGAAAAGAGGAGGAGAGGACACGAGAAGAGAAGACAAGAGGAAAGGAAAGAGGGAGAGGACAGGAGGAAAGAGGGAAAAGACACGATAAAAGGAAAAAGGGGGAGAGGACAGGAAAAGGGAGGAAAGAGGAAGAGAGGACAGGAGGAAAGGAGAGGAAAGAGGGAGAACACACGATAAAAGGAAGAGGGGGAGAGGACAGGAGAAGGGAGGAAAGAGGAGGAGAGGACACGAGAAAAAGAGGAAAGGTGAATTTTAAAGCTGATTTTATTAGAACATAAAACTGTGACTTTCTAGTGCTGTTGAAAATCTATCCTGTAATATTTTGGAAGCAAGCATATGTTGTGCTTTATTTACAATGTTAAGGTAAAAGCTAAGATATCTTAGCTTCAAAAGAACTTCATGGAAGGGGACCTAGTAGGCAAGCATGTGTTGTGTTCATCCTACATGAGAAATCCCTACACACCATGTGGACTGGCAACTTTTGACAAGGAGGCATTCGTCTTCTACTGAGGACAACACATTTCACAGAAACACACCCACCTCTTAAAAAAAAATCCAACTACCGGTAACAAAAGAGTAACAAAAAATTAAAATAGTAAATATCATAGACTTGATTATCAGACACGGACTTAGGTGTCTTAACTTTCATCTTAGCGCTCTCATTATGAGAGTTAACAGACCTCAGCCTTACTAGAAATTCGTAAAACAGGACAAGTACAAGCATAAGTGTGCTAATCATAGACTTTCCAACACATATTGACTGGCAGCGTTTTAGACAGTGCTAAGATGAAAGCTAAGATGTCTTAACCTAACAGGATTTTTGGGGGAAACAGGCCATGGAGGCAAGCACCTGTTCTGCTCATCAGACTTTCTGTACACAGCACATGGATGGACACAAAGTCATTAATCTTCCGTATTCTACTCAGTAAGTGACTGAGGCAACAGAGTGGACTGCCAACTTTAGGCTCAGCGGTCATCAATCTTACATGCTTTCCTTCATAACTGACCGAACCATCTGACACCTCAAATTCCTCTTTGGTGAAAAATCAGAAGCATGTTCCCCAAAATTATCAGCAACACTCCACACAAGAATCCAACTACAAAAATCCAAGTACCTCCATACTGGACATGGGAAAGTCTAGAGAGGCAGACCATTTAACTCTTACAGTGCTGAATAGGGTTAAGTAGATTATTTAACTGTGACCACCTTCCGCTGTTAAAAACCTATCCTATCCACAGGATAGGTTTTTAATAGCTTTTTGGGGGCAGAATTTTTACAATGAAGTCGGAAAACATTGGGCTTAGCATTTCAAGGGTTAATATTGTGAGAGAGAATGAGGGAGAGGGGTGGGGGTTGGGGTGGGGGTGGGGGTTGGGGAAAGGATTGGAGGAGTTTATGGCACGAGAAAGTGGGGGGAGGTAGAAATTATGTGCAGGGTTTTGAGGGGTGCAACAATGTTCTTGTCCATATTGTTGTGGCTGAGGTTTTTTTGCCATCTTGCAGCCGAGTTAACTTTTTCGGGGAAAAAAGTTGTGTTTTTTTTCTCCATCTCACATCGCGTCCCCTGAGAAAAATTAAATTCTTCACTCCTTATGTTCTTCAATTGAGAGAAGGAAAAAAGGCCCAGGGGTCTAAAGTTTCCAAGTTGTAAGATATTCTGAACATTTTCAATGAAATAAACTCTGAAGTGCTAATTCTAGTGTTCAAAATTTAGCCGAAATAGGCTGTTGAAAACTAATTCTGTGATAAATTGTTTAAAAGAGCTCCTTTAGGAGCTCTTTTAAACAAATTAACACAAAATAGGTTTTCAACAGGACATGATGGTCACAGTTTTAAGACTTTCTCAAATCAACTCAGCAATTCAAGGTTTAAGTAAAACGTCCCCCATCAGTAACCCCCTCTAATTATGGAGATCTCTGTTGTCCTTAAACAATAGACAGTTTCTTTTCCAATTAAAATTCACTTCCTCTTACTTCAAGTATTCCAAGTATTTATTCCTCCTTCTAAAACAAACATAATCCCTACCATTAAAACCCATATGACTTCCACGGTCCACGATACCCTCTTTCTAAACCAAGCTTTCCACCCCTTAACTAAAATTTTTTTACCCTAATTTCCCCTCTTTAGCTTGCCAACCCAATCTCTTCCCCATCCAACCATTAGAATTCTACCCCATTCTAAAACCAAGCTTTCCTCCCCAAACAAAAGTATGACCCATTTTTCTTTTATTTGAAACAACTATTAAAATTCTACCCCTTCCCAAACCAAACTTCCACCACATCCCCCATCTGAATTTTAACCAACCATTTCTCTTCTTTAAACTAACCCACCCCACACACAAATTTAAACCCCTTCCTTCCTTTAATTCTTCACAACTAACCAACCCTACCGTAAGAACTCTACTCCTTCCCAAACCAAACTTCCACCCTAAATATTAAACCCTCATTTCCCTTCTTTAATTTACTTGCCACCACCATCTCCTGAACCCTTTGTTATACTATTACCTTATTTATTTTAAACCTCATTTCTTCCCCACACTTTACCCTTATAGTTCTGAAGAAACTTTAGATGAGCTTAAAACTGAAACCTTTTGCTGTTAAAAACCTATTCTGTGCTAATGTGTTTAAAAGAGCTTCTGAAGGAGCTCTTTTAAACAAATTACCACAGAATAGGTTTTAAACAGCCTATTTTGTTACTAGGATACAAATACAGGTAAATATGCTTTGCTGTTTTAGGGTTAAGTAGCTCCACCCATCAGCTCTTGCACCCCAGGGATAAGTAAGCCAAACTGGTGTGATGTGACCCGTACCCCTTTTTCTTTGGTCCCTGTCCCTAAATCCCTTCCAGTCAAAAACTTTCGGCCCCTACCAATTTTCTTAAACCCCCTTTAAACCCTAAATCTCCCCCATACATCATTCAAGTCTCTGTGATCAGATAGCGTGACGCGACCAACACACAAGTGTACTAGTCCGTCCTTGATTATCAAGGGTATGCTATTTCTATACCATTCCAGTACATACCCTGGACACATTTATGCTGATTTGTTTAATTTTAATTACACTATACTATTAAAATAAAGCCACAAATCCCAATTCTTAAAATTAAAAAAAAATAATCAGAATTTTGTATTTATCAACATCAGTTCTGTTGTCATGCCTGAACAGTCAGTGAGTTAGGGCTTAACGCTGGTTTAAAAAAAATATTTTTCAGTTATCTTGCAGCGGCAAGGTGTATTGCAGAAGGAAAGCCTGCATTGTCAATGTGCTTATGTTGTACAGTGAAACCTGTGAAGCTTTGGCATGTACCAGCAAACCAAGAGTGTTGCTGTGTTGCAGCATTTCACTCTATCCTCACTGCATTTGGAAAGGTTTCCAACAAAGAGAAGGATTCAAACCCTGGACCTCCACCCTAACCCCCAACACCATCACTCTGTTAACAACAGAATTTACCAGTGTATCTATGGTAACAAGAGCCAGGAACCAAGTTTTACAAGCTACAAATTCCTCTTTATCATCCAAAACAAGCTACCACAGAAGATATTGCTTGTGTGAGATTAAGCAATATCTCCTAGGGGATATCATCACAAATGATGTCATTCTATTGTAGCGATATCTCCGCTATGATATACCCATTGTCCCATCATTGTGACATCACAATGAGTAAGCAGCAACATTGTTTTAGCTCACGACAGCATGGAAATAAATGTCATTAAACATTTACAAAATATTAGATTAATGTCATTAGATTGATTTTGAATGATAAATAGAATCTTACCTTCGTGTCTCCTGATATCTAATATATCAACACGAGTTGATAAAAGTTTAAAATTCCTGGGCAAGCCTCAGAGTTTTAAACTTTTATCAACTTTTTATCACAACAGCTATTTCGACCTACCTGTAGTTTTGTCTAGTAGGTGGCCGCTAGCATCCTTAACGAAGACTTGCGGCGAGTTGGGAGATGAGGACACTGACGGACATGGAATAACTGCAACGCCATTTAGTGGAGCCACAATGTCAAGGTCAACTTGTGTAGGAAAAGGCTTCAATACTGGAATAAAACAAAAGGTTTAACTTTCTAGTGAGTGAGTGAGTGACTGAGTGAGTGAACTTCAGTGAAAGGTTTTCAACTCTTAAAGCGCTAACATTTGTTCATTTATTTATTTAAATATAAAAATTCCAACCTAAATGGGCTGTTTAAAATCTACCTTGTGGTGAAATATTCAAAGAGCTGAAAGATAATAGTCTCTTAAAGTGTAAAGTATCACTTGTCTGTTTTGAAGTTCAAATTTCAAAACATGACAGACTGATGAAAACCAAGGCTATTCTGTAATAATTGGTTTCAAAGAGCTCCTGCAGAATAATTTTTAACAGGGTGGTGACAGTTTTAAACTCTCAAATTTAATCAGCACTGAAAGAGTGTGTAAATTAAAGAAACATTGAATTTGATTTGCGAGAAAAGTTAACCCTTAAAGTGTTGACATGGGATTAGTAAAAATGTAAACTGTTACCACCCTGTGCTGTTGAAAACCTATTCTGTGGTATATATAGAGCTACTGCAGGAGCCCTTTTAAACAAATTACCACAGAATAGATATTCAACAGCCTATTCAGGTTAAAATATAGACACAGAACTGACCAAATTTTGGGATTAGCACTTTAAGGGTTAAAATCAACACAGCATAAGATTATTTCACTAAAAATGTTTCAGCAGTGCAAGGGTTAAAGCAATCATACCGAATCCAACAGATCAGTTATCACATACTGGTATCCAATCCAACAGATCAGTTATCACATACTGGTATCCAATCCTGATAACGTCATCCTCAAAGCGATAACAGTTTTATCAACTGACCCAAACCATTGTACATATTTCTTTAAAAAAAAAAGCCTACCAGCCTCTAATCTAACACAATAAACTGGGTTGCTATTTTACGTTGCTTGTAACAGAGCATATGAGCTGTTTTTAATATCCCTAGCGTGTTGAAGAAAATGTAATTCAATATCGCTTGATGGCTTAACTGTTTTTCTTGTCTTTTTGCCAATGTTGGTTAGTTTTTTACCCCTTCCGGCTGTCTCACCATTACTTTGGCCTCTGTACTGGAAGACCCAGGCTGTTCAAACATGTGTTGACTATATTCCATATCGGCCCTGTCTAACCGTAGCGCGGAAACACAATGTTAAGAATAACCTCAAAAAACAAGTACAAAATGTTGTTAAATAAACACATTATAGGCTCGCATCGCCTGAATATCTCATGTGATAGATGCCATGTTGAGGCCAGGAGCGAAAACTCTATCAAGAGTACAGGTGTAATAGAGCAACCCTGTCGTACCTTCCTATGCTCAAGGGCCCCATTTCATTAAGCCCCTGTAAATTTACAACATCGTAAACCGTGTCACTGGTCGATGGTTTGGTTAACAAATGACAAAAGTCATTGTAAAATGCGCACTTTCCAAAGAAAAACTTAATTCTTTTGAAAAGTGCATAGTTTACAATGGTTTTTAGCAAACGTAAACCAACTGCAACATGGTTTATGATGTCTTAAATTTACAGAGTCTTTGTGAAACTGGATACTGATTCGTTTGACTGTGGTGTTTACCTTAATCACAAAAAAACAGGTGTTGACCAGGTGGGATAGTCCATTTATACACTGAATGTGTCAAAACATATACATAATCCATCCCGCTACGGTTCCGAGCTCGTATGCGCCATTGCTAAACCTTGCAGCATAAGGTGTAATTGCGTAGCTGTGTTTGTTTCCTTGCAAATTTAACATATAAACATGAAAATAATCACCGGCGAGTTTGACTTCTTTTAAGGTGTTTTGCTACACACTAGCTTGACATACGCAGGTCGCGGATAAACATGTGGTGAGCAGTATGCATACATAACGCTGGCTTTCTTCAACAATGGTGCATAGTTCTTTGTATGTTAAAATGTGCATTGAGTTTTCCTTTAACACACATGTTCTTTTTTTGAATTGCTAAATAATCTATCTGTGCAGTTCAACAATTTCATATATTTTACTTTTTAAATACGTGTTGGATAGGTATTCATTTGTTTTAGGACTGTTAAACAATCTGTTAAACAATCTGATTTGTTAAACATCAATAAAAAAAAAATATTCATGAATAACACACGTCTTTGTTAAATACCAAGTGAAAGTTCAAATAAAATATCAAACATCTTCAGAAACAGTTTCATTATCATTTTGAATCTTCCAAATATTTAAAAAAAATTGAAATGCTGTTTAAAAGGTGCCATAAAGTTTCGTTTAATTGCATTTCACTTCATTGTTTAAATTCCTTTGTGTGACTGTGGGTTTTCTTTTAAAATAATTACTGTCGGTATGTATAATCAGCTGTAAATGAATATATTTACAAAAATAAGAAACAAATATTGGTGATTTTGTTTAAAGTACTGACAAAATTAACCCTTAAAGTGCTGAGCACAACATTTGCACATTTTACTTTTCAAATTCCAACTGAAAAAGGCTGTTAAACACCTATCCTGTGGTAATTTGTTAAAAAGAACTCCTGCAGGAGCTCTTTTATAAAATTATCACAGGATATGTTTTCAACAGCACAGGTGGTCAGAGTTTTAAGACTGGTTTAAATCCACTCAGCACTTTGAGAGTTAATGTTTCCCCTTTAACTGACCTGTTTAACTGTACGTTACGAGGCTTATTGCATCATTGGCTGATTTCAATGTGATATTAACAACCTAAACAAAATATCAACCATATCTCTAGTTACTATTCATGAAGCTTTTGAAAGAAACTTTTAAATAAAATACTATACGATTGTAACATGAGATATTTCGATTGCATTTTTTTAATTGTAGAAACAAAGTTTCTGTGCTATTCCTTGCTTTTTCGTCAGGTGAGTACAACCTTTTTGGGCTATTCCTTGTCCCTTCGTCAGGCTAGTACAACGTTTCTGGGCTATTCCTTGCTCCTTCGTCAGGTGAGTACAACATTTTGGGGCTATTCCTTGTCCCTTCGTCAGGTGAGTACAACATTTTGGGGCTATTCTTTGTCCTTGTCAGGTGAGTACAACATTTTGGGGCTATTCTTTGTCCCTTCGTCAGGTGAGTACAACATTTTGGGGCTATTCCTTGTCCCTTCGTCAGGTGAGTACAACATTTTTGGGCTAATCCTTGTTCCTAAGACAGGCAAGTACTACGTTTTTGGGCTATTCCTTGCCCTGTCGTCAAGTGGATACGTTTCTAGGGTATTCCTTGCCTTTTCTTCAGGTGAGTACATTTTTTCTGGGCTATTCCTTGCAAGGAATAGCCCAGAATTAATATGAGTAAAACTTAACACTGTGACTATCCTGTGTTGTTGAAAACCTACTTTTGGACATAAAGTGCCGAATTTGTATCAACATAACTTAAAACTGTGACCATTCTGTGCTTTTAAAAACCTATCTTCACCCTTAAAGTGCTGAGTTTGTGCTGTTAAAAAACTATCCTGTGGCAATTTGTTTAAAAGAGCTCCAATAGGAGCTCTTTTAAACAAATTACCACACGATACATTTGAATTTGGACATTAAAATAGTTAATTGTTGTGTCTAACACTTATCAAAGTCAATTTACTTAAAAAACACTTCATCAATTATTTGTTGTGGCAAATTCTTTGCACATTGAAGCAAGTCTACATTCTTTAATTTGTATTTAATTTACGTTTATTTCCTTTCAAAAGATATAAACATACTGAAGATTTTTAAACAAATATTTTTATCATCTACCAAGATAGTAAAACAGCCAGATCTATATCTAAAAATTATTTCATGTACAATTAAAAATGAAAGAAAACAAAGTCAAGTATTTTTCCAATGTTTCTCCACAACAAACTGCTCCATTAAATATTTTTTGTGAATGTTGAACTGTGCATAGCCCCATCATGTTTCAATCATTACTCCAGCTAAATTCAGGGGCAAATTGGGTTAAAACAACATCCCAGAATCCAGCACTTGTGATCTATTAGAAAATAATTCCCTTTCATTGAAAACGGCTAAAACAACCTCGCACCGAAGATGCCATTTTCCTGCAAACATTTTCCCACCTAAACTATTTCGATTTAAAAGAAAAGTCAACGAAGGTGAAAATTACCCATGATGCCAAACTTTCAATGGCCGACAACATAAGGGCTATTGCAGTTTGGGGTTTTAGGAGAAATTCAAAACAGATCATGTGAAGAGTTTGTTTTCATTGTTGATGGTTCTTGGATTCACGTAATTTCAAAACCAGTGCTGGGGGTTTCTGGGAAGGATCCTCAGCTTCTACAATGTTTCCAATTTTGACAGAAAGCTCTCATTAGTGTCAAAGTTAGTCGTTTTTCCTTTAGCCAAGAGAACGAGCATGATGTATCACGTGGTAAATTCCGTGTTAGTTTACAAGGCGTCTGCAGTTTCATCTTCTTGTTTCCAATAATACGGGAAAAACAAGGAGCATTTAGTTTGCATTTAACACCTTGGGTAGGCAATGATTTCGCCAAAATGTATGCGAAAACGCTACAACTTTCGCACATGCTTTTATCTTCACAGTTTGAAAAATAAAATTAGGTGAATTTTACAACCCTGAATCGACCATAAAATAATCAGAAAACTTTTAACGCAAGCTAATTCATGAGTTTTGTTTTAAACAAGGTTATTTGATACCGTATAAAAGTTTAACAAAAATGTAAAACAGTGTTAACTCTAAGAGTGTCGAACTAATCTTAATGTAATATAAAACGGTGAATACCTTGTGCTGTTGAAAATCTATCTTGAGATAATTGGTTTAAAAGAGCTCCTATCGGAGCTACCCTTGAAGTACTATATACATACAACTTATCCACAGCCAATCTTAACCCTTGAAGTGCTATATACATACAACTTATCCACAGCCAATCTTAACCCTTGAAGTGCTGAATTAATTTCAGCTTGATGAAAACCTGTGATGACCTTGTGCTGTTAAAAATTTGTTCCGGTTAACCCTTGACGGCTAGGTGCACCATTTGTTAATTAGTGTGTTTTAGTCAGTGTAAATAGAAAAACATAATTTCCTGCAGGAGCTCCAAGATGGAAAATCCTATGGTAATTTGTTCTTGATTGATCGAGATCAAAAAAGAAAATGAGTGAGTGAGACAGCAAGTGAGTGAGTGAGTGAGTGAGACAGCAAGTGAGTGAGTGAGTAATAATAATAATAATAATCATAATAATAGTATTATCTTGGATCAGCTATCATCTCCTTTAATAAAAATTTTAATAAGTAAATTTTGTCAATCTCTGCTTACCTGGCTTTTCTAATACTAAAGGCTCGCTTATAACTGCCCCTGCCGATGTTGAAGCTTGACATTGGTAAACTCCTTCGTTAGATGAGTATTCAAAGTTCGTAAAATATAAATTTGTTCCTTGGAAAGTGAGTCCCACATGCTCTTGGGGTTTTAGTGATTTGCTGTTAAACAGCCAGTTCACGGTAGCCCCAGAGGGCGCCACTTCACAATATATAGTCACTATTGCATGATGGGACACTTGCGATGTCTTGGGTTCCTTCAAGAACGTAGGCACCACATCTGAAATCGAGAACAGTGATATTAACATGAAGTACATTAATTTGATTTTGAAAATCATAAATCAGTTTACAACTTGCATTTTAATAGATAAAAAAAAACAACCAACCTTGGTTGATGAACTTTCTGATATATAAACTTTAAAGTTAAGTTAATAAAATAATTTGTGAAAAGATTAACCCTTGTAGTACATAATATTTCTTATTTTAGTGTCTAAATTCCATCTAAAAAACCTGTTTTAAACCTATTCTGCAGTATTTTTTTCAAAAAAGCTCACATTTTTCACATTTTAAAAATCATGGTTTAAAGTTGACCTTTAATCTTTCCAGTATAACAGTTGTCAATTTAAATATCCAAATCTAAATAGGCTACTGAAAACCTGTGGTGATCTGGTTAAAGGACCTCCTGCGGAAGCTCTTTTAAACAAATCACTACAAAATTGGTTCTAACAGGACAAGGTGGTCACAGTTTTAAATCCTCAAATCCAAGTCAGTACTTAAAAGGTCAATTTAGCTTTTGTGGGTCAGTTGAAAAATTATTAAATTTGATTTGCGAGAAAAATGTAAATTTTGATTAAAATTTATATAAAAAAAATGTTATGCAATTTTAAAAACCGATTAGATATATCATGCAGTAATTCTATTATTCTCTCCCATCATGCTCTGCTACTGAAACCAAACCCAATAATAAAATAAAAATGTCTGCAGCCATTGATAGTCACATGAAAATATCTCCGTAATAAATATCTTTTACGAAAAAAAATTCTAATTATCCCAAATGTCTGGTTGGCTGCTCCTAAATACATGTACCGAGTGACAAGCGAGGTTCGTAATTCATCACTTCTCTCACAGTATATACGTTTTTGCTTGAGAATAATATGGGCGTGTTCGATGCAGAAGGGGAAACAGACTAGCCCTATGCTTGTAAAAGGTAAAAAGGAACGCTTTGAATTTTTTTTAAAAATCGTTTCCACCTGGGAAACTTGTCGACGTATGCTTCAGTACAGAAGTAGCGCTGCATAGAGCAACGACTTCAAAATGTTTCATGGCTATTTTCTGTAATAGCTTCATGGGCTTGTCAGAAATATTGAAACCCATAATGAACCAACCATGCACAAGACATAGCATTACTTCCGCGTGACAGGCTCGTAAAACTAGGCAATGTTCAAAACCGGGCTCACAATGGCTGACTTCGGGGCAGTAGTTCACATTCAAATACCTGTGGTCGTATGAAAGAATCGGGTCTCGTCAGATGAAAAAAAATATCTGATAGTCTCATTGGTACATTTAACTTGTAAACAGTTTCGGTTCAAGGGAAAATCACCACCCTTGTTACAACCGGTAATTTTGAGTTGACAACTGGCGACGTGAAAACGTAACTTGCTAATATGAAGTAATGAGGACTTCGGAAGATCAAGGGAGATAATTTTGCATGAAGAGCCCATGGTAAATGGGTTCAGTTTACAAGTTCCTAATTTGTTGTAAACTGTAGACTTTCAAAAGAAAATATATTACCCATAGCGCTCCTCTGGCAAATTACCTCCCTTGTTTGTCAAGACAAGAAGGGCAGGACATGATCACTCGATGAATTTCAGTGATTCATACATGCAACCTTTATATATATCTATATTGCCACAATGTTCAATGGAATCTGTCCTGACAGATAATGAATTTAGAACCTTCTCTGGCGATGATATTTTATATTTACAATGCTAGTTTTGTTAACTGTGGACTTTCCTTAGAAAAACAAGTTTTTCTTTGGAAAGTCCAAGTTCATAAAGATTTTAACATTGACAAATGCTAAATTTCTTGAAAACTCTTCCTTTAAAAAAACAACAACACACAAACAATTTTAGCGTTTAGAAATGTAAAATTTGTTGTAAACTGTCGACTTTCCAAAGAAAAACTTGTTTTTCTTTGGGAAGTTCTTAGTGTACAACAATGTTTTAAGCCAGAACCTATCAGACGAGTGAAGTTTAGTTATATTGTAAAGAATCAGATTAATTGGCGACTGGATGAAAATACGGTCGTGATCGTTCGAGTATGAACAACACTCACCCGCGCCCAAATTAACTTTGCTCTATACCCACTGCTTTGTAATTTCACACAATTAAAAAGGATTTGAACTGAACTGATGCGGAAAAGAGAATTTCTGTTATGAAACCCTTAGAGCAGAAACATTGCACCAGATTTTTTTTTTTTAAATAATGTCTCGCAATCTTTCGGTGTGGTCTTATCGTTACCATAGCAACAAACTCTCGAACGCAACAAATCATGTAATTTTAAAGACACATACACATGGAGTTTAGCAGACAACCCATGCCCCTCTTCCAAATATACAATGGCCGCCGATAACGATTTCAAGTCCTTTTGTCATCAACACAAGCTCCTTGACTTTTGACAATCCAACCGGATTTCTAAAGCCCAGTGGGAAAGCCGTCAAGCTTTGAGCATCCAGTTTAGGAGAACTAGTATGTATTATTTTGCCAAGTTTCGACAAACTATGACGGTTTCATGCACTGATGATCTATAAGCAAACGGCAACAAGACGCCATTGTTGATCTCAACTCAGCAATATTATAAAGTTTTACTATAGTTTTCTCTCTTCTTTCAAAGGCTGTCCAGTTCTCAGTTCTTCAGGTTGATGGTTAGGAAATCTAATGTGAGGACGACTTGAATGGGGTTTGTCAGTGACTCAAATGCTGCATGATTCTGATGCTTTCTGGGTACCATTTCACAAAGCCTTCGATGGGTAAAAAAAAAAGCCCAAAGTGCACAGTTTACAATGATTTTTGGTATTTGTAAACCAAATTCATTGGCCCAGTGACAAAGGTATAATGCCGTAGATTTATGAGGGTTTTGTTTAATGGTTCCCTGGTTATTGTAACCAGATGACTAGAGTTGATGTTGAAATGTGACCTTTTTACTTCTTCACTTGTTGGGCAAACATTCCAATAAGGCCAAATAAAAAAATGTTGTGGTTCAGATTACCCGACCTTACCACACTATAGGTGCCAACACTTTTTTATTATCATAATGACAAGAAATAACATATCATTTACTGCAGCTGAAAACCTATCTTATTACCTACAGGAGCTCTTTTAAACAAATTATCACAGGATAGGTTTTCAACAGCACAAGGTAGTCACAGTTTTAAGACTGTCTGAAATCCTCTCAGCAATTTAAGGGTTAAAACTTGTATTGGGGAAACATTTTTTTTTTTAAATTCCCTCCGGACCGACCTCCCCTAAATTTTAAAGACATGTAATTGGAACCACAACATTTATTTTGATTGGCCTAATGTATTAGTACATAATACTGAACATACAGAATCAATAACAGTGAAGAACATGAACTTGAATGCCCTTAAGGCACTGATCAAATACCATTTATGTTACCCTTTGAAAATGAAATTTGGTTTCAGTGACTTGGTTGCTGACTGACGATTGAGTTTGAATCCCTTGTGAACCCAACTCTTAGGTTCCCAACTCTTAGGGTTTGAATCCCGTGTGGAACTCAATCACATACAGATGGTAGGTTCAATATACCACATATTGAGAAAACCACATGAACTAACTAACCACATTATGGAACCTTGACCACATGAATCCAGACCAAGCAAACGGCCAACAACTGAGCCACCATGGATCTAGACCAAGCCAACAGACATGACAAAGCCACAATGTAGAACCTTCACTTTCAACCCAGACCAAGCTGACAGTCCATGACTGTGCCACCCTTACTGTCTACAACCAAGCAGGCAGACAAGCACCGACATACCCGAGGCCGTTGAGAAGAATTTTAAGACAGCAAGTCAGCCATTAACTCCCGTGATTGTATAATGAATATGGGCGATTTATGAGCAGTTCCTGTCACGTGTAGAAGAGAATTGTGGGAAGGCACCGTAGAGCTGTCTTGTGGTATTAATCACAGGCTGCCACGGCTGTCTTTGAAGTCCTATCTTAAAACTCCTCTTCAAACCAAAGAGGTTAAACTAAAACCCTGCTAGCCGTGGCTTTGAGATGCAATCATTCTATGACCAAATTAATACAGCCTCCGTCCCATAATCGGCCATGTAAAGATATACGCTGCACTTTCCTATACAAGGAAGTTTCATTCTCTTCTCGAAGCAGTAAACTGCAAAATAATTTTGGATGATCATAAAAACCTACAATCTTTGCAGTTCTTCCGTTTCTTATTCGTTTTGAAAGTTTACGAGCTCGGGAGATTTGGTGGAATAGTGAGTATTAGAGAGCGTAGAGCGATTGATGCTTGGGTCAACATTGTGTGTATTCTCATGACAGATATTTGTGTATATTCTCACATACAAATGACATATGTGTGCATTCTTACATATAAATTTAAAATATTTGTGTAAAGTCTCACATACAAATGACAGATATTCGGTGTATTCTCACATACAAATGACATATTTGTGTGCATTCTTACATATACTGTGCATATATACGAGATCAGCCAACTTCTGCTAATGGTAGATTTGTTTACGAGATCAGCTTAACACAGTTAGTTACTGAGGTCAGACATATATTAACCACTAAGAAGTAGGGGTGACTATTGAGCCCAAAAGACTATTGCGATAGTCAATACTATTGCAAGCATCTATTGCAATAACTATTGGCATTGAAAGATATTATTGCAATACTATTGCAATAACTATTGCCAACCATATATTTCTTCTTGGAGACAAAACACTGTA
>JAULCD010044288.1:0-12326 GCA_032361085.1 Calliostoma canaliculatum | reverse complement strand
CTTTGTCGTTGTGGCTTATGTATTTCAAAGTGTAGACAGGTTTATATATGTGCGGTTTATAACTATATTCTCAACAAAATGGTAAAATATCTAATTATAAATTCTTTGAAGGACATTTAGAAGTGGTAAGGCATAACTCTGTATTTTGGGGATGTAAACGTATTTCACTGGGGAAAAATGTAAATTACTCAGCGGATTGTCATTGTTTTGAAATGGAAAAAATGGAAATCCGCTGAATAATTTCTATACATTTTTCCTTATTTTTGTACGTATGTTCACGACGTTTCGGGACATACGCTTGCTTCTTTATCTGATGAAGGAGCATGCCTATGCCCTGAAACGTCGTGAACACACTACAAAGAATCAACTTAATCCTGAGTTACATCTTACGTTCTAATGTTGGTTGATAAAGGATAGTGTGATGGGACCAGAAGCGAACAGAGCTGAAAACTATCAAGTGATTAATCAAATTAAAAATAAACGCTGCATGTAATAAGTTGGTTGTTAACTGACAATCTCTAAGTGAGTTATAGCTTAATTATGATGAAGTTATTTTATGACGTCGACTGCTTCAAAGACGTCAGCTTCAGTTAAGGCTGATTAGGTATTGCAGCTGAGATGTTAATGACCACACGCTAACACTATCCACTTTGATTATTTCCAAACCTTTTGCACCTAATCTACAATACTCTCTGGCAGTGGTTGGGTTAACTCATTGAAAGGCATTTAGAAGTTGTGTGTAAATATAAAAATACGTATGGCTGTCAACTTTTGTATTGTCGTGTTGCGACGTTTCGGTGTAATAACAAAACAGTAAAGATGTTGACAAGCATAAGTAATTTTCGTATATATTTTGGGATTTTTCTCTCATAAAGCCAAATTTTAGTTGTTTTGTGGTGTTTTGAGAAGCTTTTCCAATCACGTTATTGCTTGACTTGGATATGTTTAAAATAAAATAAAATAAACATACTTTAAGTTTGTATTTTCTGGGTGAAGTTTGTATATTCTGAGTAAATGCAACAGTTCGTAGTTGCATCCGTTCTTCTGATCTTATAGTTAAGACAAAAAATATATTACCCCAAATAGATATCCTAAAGGTCAACGTGTGTGTTTGGATATATTTTTGAACAGACAATGGCATTATTTCTAAATCAGGAACATGGAGGAATCCTTTGAGCCCAGGTAGCTGATAATAGGTAATATTTCTAATTTGACTTTGGAGACAACCATAATTGTTTTATTCTGTTACATAAATACTAAATAACGGTCTTATTATGTAGATATGCTGAGAAGTGTTAAAAAGATACCTCGACTCTCAGTAACCATTGTATTAGTTGCATTTTCAGGAATATGTTTCACAACACTACTTACATATAATAAATGTACATTTATTGATTACAACTTCTTGGTTGCTGAGGAGCGAGGTTTCAACACTTTTATTATTTGCCTTGAAATAGTAATTGACACATTTGATTTTGAAAGGATTGAAAATTTTATATCATGGTAAGTGCAGCTTGTAGATCTTCCTGGTTCACTTTCGATTTCCGAGTACCGTTTCACAAAGATGTCGTAAATTAATGACATCGTAAACCTTATCACTTAGGCGATGGATTTGGCTTCGTAAACTGTGCACTTTCTAAAGAAAAACTAGACGTTTGTAAACAAAATTCATTGTCCTGGTATGGTATACTTTGTAATTGTTGCTCCTTAGATTTGAATTTAAACTCTTACTGGGCAAAAGAGTTTGGTTAACAAATACCAAAATCACAGTAAAGAGTTAAACTTTAAAAAAAAAAACACAGTTTACAGTCATGACATTTCCAAGCCAAACCAATTGGCCAAGTAAATTTTATCTTGTTATTTTACCCTTAACCTTTAAAGTGCTGAACTAGGGTTTGTATGATTTAAAACAGTGACCACCTTGTACTGTTGAAAACCTAAAGGAGCTCTTTTCAACAAATTACCACAGGATAGGTTTTCAACAGCTTATTTAAATTGGAATCTGAACTGAAACCATCAAGTGTAGCTCTCGTCACTGTAAAGGTTAAGCTGGAGAGCTCCTTCAACATTAACTCAAGGGTTGGGAAACAAACTGATGATTGCGAATATGAAGTCAGGTCAGATTGAGGAAACATCAGAGGCAATCATGCCAAGAAATAAAGCCACCCACTCTACAGCTATACAAATAGCGGAAAATGGATGAAAATGGATGACGACTGTCCCATGTCGCCGGAATGTGTCAGAACACTACATGGAAATGACAACATCTCGCAGCAGCTCACCATGATGTCTCTATGGGGCAGATTCTACACTAACCAATAGCTTTGGTTAACAAATGGCAAAATGATTGTAAACTGCACTTTCCCCAAAAAATAATTTTTTTGGGGGAAAGTGCAGTTTACAATGATCTTGCCATTTATAAACTGAATCAACTGGTTCAGTGTTTTGACCATTGCTTACAGACTGATGCCTCATGAGCAACAGAAAAGTAACTAATTGGCTATTTTCATAACCATTTTTTAAATTTTAAATTAGAAATAAATGTTAGTGGGAGAAATTGTGTTTGTTTAATCTTTGAGTAACAGTTTCAACATTAGTTTATTTAACTGTTTACTGCAACCTACAACTTTTGAAAAAAAATATTCAGTAGCAAACAAATTTTAAAATTTTCTGTTAAATGTGTTCCGCCAATAATTTATTCTAATCTAAAGATAAATCTGATTTTCACCCGTGTGTTTAAAAACTAATTAAATTGAGTTTTTAATGATACTTTCCTTGTTAAGACAATGTTATTTGAAGGTCATTAAATCATTTCATGACAAGATCAATAACTTTGGGTTTGTTTTGGGGTTTGTTTATTTTTTCTGTTGTATTTTAGCACTTACAATCAACTTAGCCTAAGAACGTTTTGAGGAACGCGGCCCTGAACATAGGATTTTATAAGCACAAGGTGCTCATAGTTTAAAGTCTGGCTAATTTATATTTATCATTTAAGGGATGGTTACAGTTTTTGGTCAAACTGAAAATCAATTTATCACTTAGTTGGTTAAGCACAAGCTTTGCAAAGACAAAGACAAAGAGGGTTTAGTCTTGGATCTACTTGAAAGTCACTAATCAGAAGAAATGTGACAAGGGGCGAGGTCATCTGTCAGTCTGTTGACAGTGCAACTGGGGATCATGCCTGTCTTGACACCCCATCTGAACAGTCTCCATCTCATCAATCTGGGCCATGTTCCTCAAAACGGTCTTAGGCTAAGTCGATCGTAAGTGCTAAAATATAACATTGGCTTACGATTGTCGTAGCGCAAATATCGCTTTGGAACCGGTAACGAATGGCACTAGTTCCAAATCGATCTGTATGCTACGACAGTGGTGAGCCTATAATAAGAAACAACTCCACAGGACATTGTTTCAAAAATCACTTACAATCAACTTTGCCTAAGAATACTTGAGGAACGGGGCCCTGGGCATGACACTGGTTTTATTGGGATCTCTTCGCAAAGTAACAAAAGAATCCCATCACTGTCAATTTGAGAGATTGCCATCTTGGCATTATGCCACTGGAGTAGACAATTATAATCCTATAATGTTGTCAACCTGAGATATTGCCACTTTGCCTCACAATTCATTGAGATTAACATTGCCATGTACTGTTGCCAATCAATGAGAATGGCACATCTTTCATTTAAATCAAAACCTAATACTGCTATATATTGAGCTATTACCACCTTGCGATGTTTTTCACTATTGTAAAAACCATAACACACAATATTGTCAGTTTGAGAAACTGCCTCATTAAACACTAAAATTACCATAATTTTGTCAATTCTAAATATTGCCACCTTGCAACATATATAACTTATGTAAGCGCTAATAATTCGATGATTTAATGTTTCAAACATGACAGACTGCCACCATGCAACATATTTCCCTATTGTAACACTGATGATAACATAAATGTCAATCTGCTTGTTGTCACTTTGGCATGCATTTTACTTACAAAAGATTTTTTTTAAAAATTAAACTGGCACTGTGTTTTATTGTCACTAGCCTCACAAGTCACTGACGCAATACTCATTATAAATGTAGATATATGGATTACAATTTTTTATTGCTGAGTAGCGACATCGCTACTCAGAAATCAATTTTTTTTAATCCATATTGCTACATTTATCATCATTTTAACGTCTAAATGCCCCTCGAACAACTTACAAATACTAATAACCTCATATCATCTAACGAACAGCAACCTTGCCAATGAAACATTTTTAGAATAGATAATAAGAAAGACATGGCAATTGAATTCTTTCAAACAATTGTTGCCATTTCAATCCTTTCAGCAAAATGTACAAAGGCTAACAATAGTTGTGCTTTACATTGTAGTGGTGTCAAATATAACACAAGCTATTTTTATAAACGACTAATATATCCAGAACCACAACTGAGCTACTTTTAGAGGGCTGAATAAGTGTCAGCAAGCACCTGGTACTCTAAAAAGCCATTCCTATGGCAATTTGTTTAAAAGAACTCCTGAGAGGAGCTCCTTTAAAGAACTCCTAAAAGGAGCTCCTTAAAACAAATAACTACAACACAGGATTTTAAATAGATTGAGATTTTTAAAAACGACTGAAATTACCAAATGTTGGGCTCAAACGTAGCACTCTAAGAGTTACTATCTAGAATTTTCTGAAACTAGATGAAACATCAGTAGCTAAATAAGTAATTAACAATTTCCTGTGAGTGTTCATGAATCTGACAGGTCCAAGACAATTATTGGATTGTTCCTTGATGATTGCTCCAAGGCCTTCTATACTTGAGACTAAAAGAACCAATACATTCACGTACAGTTCAAATATCCTGGCTTTACATACATTGATTATCAGTATTCAGCCTCACAGGCACTAACAATCACGGACAAGTTAACACCAGGACAATGAGTTTAGTTTACAAATGCTAAAATCATTGTACAATGTGGAGTTTTCAAAGAAAATCAAATTCATTTTCAAATGCAAAAAGCAATGAATATTGGGCAGTTTCAAACAAATTTTACTACAAATGCCAAAATCATTGTACACTGGGCACATTGAAATTTTTCAATTTGTTTTACAAATGCCAAAATCATTGTAAACATGGCACTTTCCAAAGAAAAACTTGTTTTTCTTTGGAAAGTGCCATGTTAACAATGATTTTGGCATTTGTGAAATGAATCCATTGGCTAAGTGTCAGCAATGCTGTCTGATCAGAAGGACCCCAAGCAGACTCATTTCGTTTCAATTATTTTAAAGTATCATCAGGATTTCGCAGCAGAATCACCACATCCAGATGTGTCCTCTGGTTTCTAGGAAGGAAACCATGCTCAAACCATTGATGGTGGTACAAGGGAACATTGTACTGGGGCATTCTGTGTCTATAAGAATCAAGGAGTAAGCATACAACATTCAACATCGCCTAAAACAAGTCTCTCATAGGGGCCAGGTACATTTGAATCAAAAGAAACGTTGAGCACTGGGCACATGTATTCCGTTTACAAATGCTAAATTTTTGGGAAAGTATACAGTTTACAACAATTTTAGCATTTGCAAACACATGCAAAAAAATGTTGTAAAGTTCACTTACTAAAGACATTTTTTTTCTTTGGGATGTTCAGTTTTCAACTATTTTGTCATTAGAAAACTAAACTCTTTCTTTTTTGAAAGTGCACAGTTCACAATGATTTTGCTATTTGTAAACGGAACCCATGCCCCCAGTGAAGGAGTGTGGCTATAACTGTGATGCTAAACAAAGATGGCTAACCTGGGAGGTGAACGAGCCACAAAGTGTGGGAAGAAGACAACATTTTACTTACTCTGCAGGCAAGTCTGGGGCGTCATGTTCTTGACCAGGAACATCAACGTGGATAAAAGATGCCCGCTTCGTGATTTCTTCCATTGCAGGGTTACTCAGGAAATGAGTCCACATTGCATCTAAAGCAGTAATGTTGATAGCAAATTGAGGTATTTAGTTTCAATGCTTTATCTTTAGTCTGGTAACAGTTTCAATGCATTATCTCTGGTCTGGTAACAGTTTCAGTGATTTATTCCTGGTCTGATAACAGTTTCAATACATTATCTATGTTTTAGTAACAGTTTCATTGATTTATTCCTGGTCTGATAACAGTTTCAATACATTATCTCTGGTCTGGTAACAGTTTTAATCCTTTATCATTGATCTGGTAGCAGTTTAAATGATTTATCTTTTTCATGTAACAATTTCAATGCTATATTTTTGGTTTTGAAACATTTTCAAAGCTTTATCTATAGTTAAGTAACAGTTTCAGTGATTTTTCCCTGGTCTGATGACAGTTTCAATACTTTATCTTTGATCTGGTAACAGTTCAGTGATTTATTTTTGGTCTTGTAACAGTTAAAATGGTTTGTTTCTGGTCTGGTAACATTGAGTAGTCAACTACGATCAAAGCTGTTATTCATCGGAAAAGTTGTCTTTCCTTACAAGTACGTTAACTTCAGGAAATTATTTTCATTTGTACAACTCCTTGGAATAGTGTTCTAAAGAAGAGTATAATCTAAATAACAGTATCCAATTTTAGCTATCTTTGGTACAGACTCTTCCGTCTTCCTGATTGTTATTGACTTGAAGTTCACCGCAAAAACAGATTGTCAGATAATCCTTAGTATAGTGAACTTATTTTAGTGGTACCCGAAACTGTAAACAGCTTCTGCTGTTCAAAATCTATACTGTAGTAATTTGTTTTTAACAAATCACCAAAGGATAGATTTATCATAACTTGTTTAGGTTGGATTTTGAATAGTAAATTCAATGATGCCATGATGGGGATTGAAAGAATGCCAATCAAAAAGCCTTTTCAAACTTTGAAAAGTGATTGCAATAGTTTGTTTTTTCTGGTTCCGAAGTTAATGAATATGATTACTTACGATTGCATCCTAGATCGTGAACTGTCAGGATCGCTGTTTGGTTGTGCTTCAGGTCACCCTGTGAACATAAAAGTGAAGGCATTAGTCAGTGAAAAAGGTTTCAGTTAATTCTTAAAGTGCTGAGCACTACATTTGTTCATTTTAGTTTTCAAATTCCAACTGAAACAGGCTGTTAAAAACTTATTTTGTGATAATTTGTTTAAAAAAGCTCCTGTAGGAGCTCTTTTAAACAATTATCACAGAATAGGTTTTTAACAACCTGTTTCAGTTGGAATTTGATGACACTGATAATGAGCCAATGTTGTGCTCAGCACGTTAAGGGTTAAGCAAGAAGTACACAGAAATTGAAGTTACCTGTTCATTAATTCTCACAATTACCAAAGTACCGTAAGTTGAAAATTGCTGTAGCATGTGTTTCCACTTAGGCACACACAAAAAATGTTGTGGTTCTGATTACATGTCTTTAAAATATAGGGTAGATCGGTCAGGAATTTTATTTTATTAGTGAAGTATTTTTTTCCTGATATAAAATTTGAACTTTTAAGGTTATGGGTGGATTTCAGCCAGTCTTAAAACTAAAACCACCTTGTGCTATTAAAATCTGTCCTGTGGTAATTTGTTTAAAAGAGCTAGACTTTTTTTTATTTTTAGTCGAATCTACGAGCATTATCTGAACATGCACGCTGTATTCTTTCATGAGAAGGCCTCAAAATTTGAGTCTAAGGCGCAGAAGTTCATGCAGCAGCAAGATATGTGGATGCGAAAGATGATACAGCACAATCCATCGGATCCGATGTGGCGCCATGTTGGCTACATCCTGGCACAATTTGATGGACTCGTGGAGGGATACAAAGTTTCAGCTTACAAACCAAAGGTTGGTTTAAGATTCACACACTTTCAGGGTCCTCTTGTGTCATGGCAATAAAGGCCTAATTTATCTGGCTTGATTCATGCATATTGCTTTTTTGTCAACTTCACATTGAAAAAGGTGTAGAAACACTTGAAACAAGCGTAAAAATTTCATTATACTATTTCAAATAGCCGCTGTCATCGTAAACAATGTCACTGGGATGATAAATTGGCTAATAAATGCTGCAAATTTTTGGAACTGCAATTTTTAAAGAAAAAAGTTTTTCTTTAGAAAATGTAGTTTTCAACGATTGTTGGCATTTGTAGACCAAGTCCTTGAACTCAGTGACATGGTTTACGACGTCGTAAAGTTATGACGTCTTTGGGAAACGGGGCCAGAAAGGTAACTTTCACTACCAGTATTTACCTTCTCCTTGCAACATTCACCTGACAATCATACTTTAATGTCTCCTAGGAGGTCGCATGTGGCGCCCTGGGCCTTGTTTCTCAACGTGACCTTGGACTAAGTTTATCGTAAACGCTAAAATATAAGATTGGCTTATGGCTGTCATGGTGCAGATACTGATTTAAAACAGATGCCATTCAGCACTGGTTCCAAATTGATCTCTGCGCCACAACAGTCGTAAGCTTATGACAAGAAACAACTCCACAGGACATTGTTCAAAAATGTCTTACGATCAACTTAGCCTAAGATCGCTTTGAAGAACGGGACCTTTGATACTAGCTTATTCATTAAAGGTTTTCTCAATTATTTGTCATCTTCTCTTCACATTATTAAAAAAGTTGCCTTGTAACACCTTATCATGTCTTCGGATTTAGATAAACAATATTGCAGTACCTGTCAAGCGTTGTTCATCTCGCGACTCCCCAAGTTTTTCTTTGAAAAATCACAGTTGATAATGACTTTGGACATTTATGGACTAAACCCATTTACCCGGTAACAAAGTTTATGACGTGGTAAAGTTATGACCGTCTTTGTGAAACGGGGGCCTGATTGCATGACGACCTTCTTAACATGAGATGCACCAGCAGCTTACAGAAGCATGTTTACTGTATATCAGGCTTTGTTTGTCCACGAAATCTAACAATCTTAAAAAGGCACACATGTCTTTGGTTTTTTAATCCTCTCTGTTATCCCACATATCAACTTTTCTCTGGGGCTGATGCTACAAGTCATAATGACCTACAGCCTGGTACATCAACCCAAGGTCTGCCTGTTAATGTCCCTACCCTAAAGTCCCCAAGCACCTCTAAGGAACCACAGCATGTTCCTACCTGTCCTATCTGTCTTTTGATCTCATGGACCTTACGTTGAAGTTTAAAAATAGCTCAACTGCCATAAAACCTTTGGTAGAAGCTTCGAAGAAAACCTCTGTAACTCCGGAGAAACCTGACAGTCAACTTTTTATAAAAACATTTGACCTCCTGCACAAAGAACATCCACTTCTTCGGTTGCTTGATGAAGGATTTCTTTGATCTGAGGACCTCTCGTCAGAGGATGAAGCCAAATGTCTTTATCAACATAAAAGAAACATCTATATGTTTCTCACCAAATGCCTTCCAATCCTGAAACTTGGTATGAGACAAACAGCTCATACAACGACAAGGGGGACAATATATTTTTACACTCTCCAATGGAGTCTGCTACAAATTCCTTTAAAAGTTTAGATAAAGCATTAAAGAATGTAAATCCATTAATTTTCTTTTACAAGTCCAGACCTGAGAAACCCTACCCTCTCCATGAGGTCCAGCCATTCATAGCACCTCCAGTCAATGACAATTTTGTCATCTAGAACACCACTCTCAAAATCAAAGACAAGTGGCCATCGAAACATATTCAGAGCATTTTTTGTCTCTGATTATGGCGCAGCACACAAATAAAACTGTCATTCACTTCCCGCAGTCCTAGAAGTCTCTTATGAAAAGTGAACTTTCCACTGTCCATCTTCAGCACAAGTTTGTTTTTCTGGCATGCGTCGGCTCAGATAACTCTTCATGTTCTTGTTCTTGCATACCATCTTCTATGCAGGCAGTTTGTATCATCCATTCAGATTCCAACCAATTTTAAACCAGTTCATAGCCACTGTGTTTGGCTTACGCTACCAGCCATCTGGATTTGACTATTTCTAGTTAACTAGGTCAGGCATACACAGCCAATCTTAAACCAGTTCATAGCCACTATGTTTGGCTTACGCTACCAGCCATCTGGATTTGACTATTTCTAGTTAACAAGGTCAGGCATACACAGCCAGCTTTAGACGGTAGCAGTGCTTAAACATTGACACATGGTAAGTTTTAATGACTTACATTTTTTTTCTTCAGGATTTAGACATCTTTGCGTTCCAAATGCTGAATGGTGCTGGAGACCTGCTTGACCTAAAGAATGCTCTTGTACCGGAGGAGGTGCCGGACTGGAGGAAGATGAGTCGCTCTGAGCTCTCCCGCTACATCCGGAGACATACTCACTGCTCTGCGCTTGTTAAGGTGAGCCAACTTAGCTAAACTCCTCCTAGATCAAGGCTGCTCTATGTCCATACATTTCATTTTTTTATAAAATTAAAAATGTGATTGGTCTATATCTGCGATACTGAAGACATATACATTTACACGTGAGTGTATTATATGTTCGGGTATTAGGGGCCTATAATAATGTTCACATGTCATTGTTCTATATGTTCAGCCACTGGGGGCCTATGAGAACGTGTACATGTCATTGTTCTATATATCAAGCCACCGGGGGCCTATGAGAATGTTAACATATCATTGTTCTATATGTTCAGGTACTGGGGGCCTATGAGAACGTGTACATATCCCATTCAACATGGTTTATGTATGCTTGGAGCAGCAGAATCTTCAAGCATATCGACTTGAATATCAGAGATTCACACACATCTGCGAGAAAGATATCTTTCTCTAGTTATCCAGGTCAGAAATTTATCTGTTAATTAAAATCATTCAGTCAATAATCATTGAAAATTCAAAGCTATTCAAACCTAATTTTTATAGTAGAAATGATTGTTGTAATAATAAAAACAACAATAATAACAACATCAACAACAACAACAATCTTCTAATAATGATAATTTAAAAAATAACATTTAGGATTGAAAAGTGCAAAATTCTTCATTTGAAACATTGCAAGGCATAAGAGGAAGGGTCAGTCAAATTACTTACTTGGGGTATTATGGAACATCCCGTGCAAGATCAGACTTACACATTCTTGGGTATGCAAGTGAGAGATAAACATCAGAATGTCCATATCAAAGACAAACTATGAGGAGAATATTACGACTGGTTGAAGAAATTTGGAGTTTAGAGGTAAAAGCTCGAAACCAAAGTCAAAGCCACAAACTGTTTTTCTGTGCCAGTCCTTTGCTAATCTCGACTGGACAAAACAGTAAATACAGGGTCTTGATCATCTCACACGAAGAATCATGCTATATAGTAAGGCTCAGCACCCACGTTCTTCACTAACATGTTTATGTTAACCAATCAATTCAGGAATACGTGGTTTGATTTATGTTAAAACTGTTCATGATCAAAATTCATTGTGTACTTTTGCATACGTTTATTTCTTTGACAATCCTTTGGTGGAGCATGTCAAAAATCGTGATAAAAGCAAGGTATTCCATGCTGATATTAATAAAAACATCAACCCCAGAGAATAACCAAAATCGTTATCTGTGAAGACAGATTCCATTGGACATTATGGCAATATAAATATAGAAGCTATGTGCATGAACCAAACGTGCTAATGGTGTGGAACATGATCTCAGAATAAGGAGTAGCAACCCGACGGACTCCTTTGCTTGGATGAAGTCAAATGGTCTTAAACGTGAAAGAGAGGACTTTCTATTTACTGCCCAAGATCAGTCACTTCCAACCCGTTACAGTCTAAAAGTAATTATAAAAGAAAATGTTAATAATCAATGTAGATGATGTGATTTTTTTCCGTTTTGTGGATGCCCGGTTTAAGCACAAATATTGTATTTAAAACGGCATCATAACATGGCTTCACTACCGTCTTCGCCATGCCTGTTGTTTCAACACCTAGTTCTGCCCATGGTACAAGCCTAAACATGTCATGGGCTTCATGGAAAATTTAAAAAAAAACTAAAATTGTAATGAACAAATTCATTTACAATCTCAGGAAAATAAAGACCAACACATCTAATCTTGCCCTTTTTGCTAAATCAAATGATATTAGATCTGTCCCGATTGACACCAATGTGATTGACAAGCTTAAGGAAAAGTACACCAAACATCAGACCTCGCATTCGAACTATCCCGCTGGCACCCCAAGTACAAAGTTCTCCGACATTCCATTGTTCTCGGTGCAGATCAGGGCCCTGTTCCTCATAACAATTTTAGGCTAAGTTGACCGTAAGTGCTAAAATGTTCCATTAGCTTACGACTGTCGTAGCGCAGAGATCGCTTTGCAACCGGTGCCATTCGGCACCGGTTCCAAATCGATCTATGCGCTACGACAGTCATAAGCCTATGATAAGCAAAAACTCCACAGGA
>JAULCD010044177.1:0-12326 GCA_032361085.1 Calliostoma canaliculatum | reverse complement strand
ACACACACACACACACACACACACACACACACACACACACACACACACACACACACACACACAGAGAGAGAGAGAGAGACACACACACACACACACACAAATAATCCAAAGGACCTATCTTAAGTGTGATAAAACCCACCAACCCTATCAAAACAAGGGAGCTCTTCTGAACAAATTAGCACATGATAGGTTTTTAACAGAACAATGTGGTCACAGTTTTAGATGCTACTGCATGCAATTCAGTGCAACAAGGTTTTTACTAGGAGGATTTTAAGCCAACGCCCAGTTTTTGAACACTCTGCTTGCTTATCAATGCATTATCACCACGATATTGATTTCAACATACAAAGCCTTTTAGCAATACTGCTCTTGGTAAACATGCCCAAGCCATGAATAATAACTACAGACATACGTGTTTTCCCTGGTTAGGTTAGAACGCCCTGACCCCCGATCCTCAAAGCTATCTTAGTGTTAAGATGATTGTTAGTATTTGTTTAAACAATGTTCTATGGAATTATCTTTTTATCCTAAGTTAACGACTGTCGTAGCGCAGAGACCGATTTGGAACCGGTTCCAAATCGATCTCTGCGTTACGGCAGTCGTAAGCCAATGTTGTATTTTAGCGCTTACGATCAACTTACCCTAAGATCGCTTTGAGGAACGGGGTCCTGATGATCATGGCAACACAACATGACATCGATGACCCACACTGAGGTAAGGGTAAGATAAACACGGCTTGCACAGCTAAGGATTTGGAACTGGGTAGCTTAAAGGTAGACTGCCATCATAGATTATACCTTTTTTTAGTTATCTGATACGAGAATAAGTAAATAAATAAAGGTTATGTTACACACTACTTGAATAGGATTTATTGAAACGTGTTTTCACCTGACTTTTAAATAACACTGAGGTCACTTTAAACGGGAAAGTGAAGGTCGAGTTACTTAAGTGTACATATTGGTAATACAGTCTCTCTAAACAGTCTAAACAGTCCAAGGATTTACTAACAGAGAAAACAACGGTCATTACTCAACGTTCGGGCGATTTATTGTTTTCTCTTTTAATGGACAGACATAAGACCTACGAATTTAGTTTACAAATAGGAAAATGTGTAAACTGTGAAATTCCTAAATAAAAACAATGCAACAATAGATTTGGTTTACACATTTTAAAATGGTTGTCATTTTTGCTTTTTTTAAAGAAACATACTGAGCCGTATTGCTGCAAAACCAAATTATTCATGTATTGTAGTCAGACCATGTTATAACACTTGGTTAGTGATTATGGTTTATATATCCTAAAATAGTTGTCAACTGTGCACTTTCCCAAAAACCCTTGTTTTTCTTTGGAAAGTGCACATTTAACAAAGATTTTGACCTTTGCAAACCAATCTAGTTGTCCATGTGCTTTAACATGTAGATGATTATTGAGTATTAGTTAACGTTCGATTTACTCAAAACGTTTGTCATTTATGCTTAGGACAGACTGAAACGTTTACCATCCAATATCTAGCATGCTTTCAGTTTGTGTAAGTCGGTGCATGTCACTCGGTTTGGTAACTGATTTTCAAAAACAATTCAACTGATGTTATCATATTCAAATTTATTTCCATAAATGTACCTTGGTAGTACATATTTTAGGCTGAGCTTTATAAAAATAGTATTAACAACACAAAGCTAACCCCACTAACCCCACCCCCCTCTCCAACCCTCCACCCCTAGTTGTGTACACGGTAATGGGAGCTTTATAAGAGAAGCTCTCTTAAACAAATAATACCAGGGTAGATCTTATCTATCTTGCAGGAGCCCATGTGGTAAACAAACTACCACAGGTCAGGTTTCCAACAGTGCAGGGTAGTCAACGTTGTGGTCTCTAAAAATCAATTCAATGCTAGATGGGTTGAGATAATGCACTAAATCATATTTCGTTATACCTCATGATAGCACTCTTAATAAATTGCCATGACCAAGATTGTACTAATGTGTCAGATCAAAAGCAGTTTATTACAGTTATGTGAAGATATAAATGAATGTTCATTTGTATACGTAAGACTTCAAAGCCAGGGGTTAATCTAAATTTACAATCTACCAAGTCAGTCGGTTGCACAATATGGCAGCGTGTAAGATATATAAGCCAAATCTGAGACTTGACATTCACAAGCAGATTTAGCTGGGGTGCGGTAATAGGGTAAAGGAGGCGGGTGGGAATCCTCAATTGATATTTTCCAATCCATGCACTCTTATTAAAACCATTGTATTTGTTCTTCACTACACTGTACTGCACATGTGTGCCTAAATATTATATTTTCGTTGCGCTACACTACGCTGCACAAAATGTGAAGCATAGTGTAGCACAGCAAAAACATCTGGTATCAGGTTTGCACTTAAGGTAAACAAATTTAAACGTGATCATATGATTTTCAAACTCTATATTTAGGTTTAATAAATCGAATGTGAACAAAGCACAACCCATGGACCGGTAGCGTGTTGTGTTTACTCAAGGTTTGGTCATTTTTTATCAAATGTAAACAAGGCTCGTCGCGAAAAGATAAAACAAATCAGAACAGGATTTCCATTATACCCTATGTCTCCTATAAGTGCGCTACTAAACGCACGATAGTGTATCTGTATATAACCTATGAAAAATCCAAAAATTATGTTGATAATATTTTAACACTGTAATATTTCGAAACAAGACAAGATGGCGGACACAGGAGCCGGAGGAGTGTTTTGGACTATTTTGTGGATTGTGTTTGTCCTACAAACATACATTGGTCATAAATATGTTCAGGGGGAAAGATCAGGCAAGTATAATTTTATCTCATCTTAATTATAACTAAACTGTCACAAATTAACCATATACAAAGACATAACATGTATTGAAATATGTAGTTTAACGTATCAAAGTCCGCAAACATTATTTTAATGTCAAAATGTCATAGTAACAAGTGTTTTAGTTTTATCTTAAAAAATGAATAACACGCTCTGCTTGTCTGTCTGTGTGATTTCAAGGTTTTAGTGTCCGACCTTTTAGCTTCTTAATTCTTGTCATAAAACCTATTGTTAGATAAGTTCTTTTTTCCTTTATCTTTACTTTGTTGCCACTATTAAGATTGGCTGCTTTTGCGCTTTTTTCCTATCTGTCTGCTCCCAGTCGTTGTCATGTTAATAGGTTAAAATCACATCAATCATATTCGTTTGCTGGATACTGTGTTTTGCTTATTCCAAAAGTCAGCTTATTCTAAATATTTTCAAAACATTCCGTTTTCCTGAAAAGACAACAAAGAAATAAATATGTAGAAATTATTCAGGGAATTTTCGTTGGTTTGATGAGATTTCCATCGGAAATTTCATGAAACCAATGGAAAACCGCTGAATACTATCTATACATTTCCCCAATGGAAGTCCACAGTCATGAACGTTGGTTTTGGATGCAATCTTTAAGAAGCTGAACAGAGCTGATCTTTGGTTGAAAAAAACTAGACACCTTAGTAATAACACGATCTCACGATGAGATGGAGAGTTGGGGTAGGGTAGGTAGGGGGCGTTTTACAAAACCATTGTTAATTACGAACTCGTAAACCATGCTATTCAGCCAATGGCTATCATATAGTTACGACCATGTGATACATGTCACTGAGTCCTTGGTAACATGGTAAACGAGGTCGTAAATTTACTACGGGTTTGCTAAACTGTACCCAGTGACATAGCTTACAATGACGTAAATATACGTTCTCTTTGTGAATGGGCACCTTCATAAGTAGTAAATTCATAGTCTAACGTTAGGTACCGGGCATGTATAACAAGAGAGACCCACGATATGACAGGTGTGCTGTGTATTCTTGTGAAGAAAAGTCAAACAGTACAGGGCCCCGTTTCACGAAGACGTCATAACTTTATGACGTCGTAAACCATGTAACTGGGTTAAAGGATTAGGCCTACAAATGCAAAATATTGTTCTAAACTGTGCACTTTTCAAAGAAAAACTTGTTTTCCTTTGGAAAGTGCACAGTTTCCAACTAATTTTTGCATTTGTAGACCAAATCCATTAACCGAGTGACATAATTTACGACGTCATAAAGTTATGTTGTCTTCGTAAAATGGGGGCCAGTAGTTTGGATGGGTGATAAAAATTTGTCAGTTAGCGTGAGAGGCCATGTCAATATGAAAGGTCATCAGAGACCTAGAAAGAGAAGAAAGTTGATGGTTTGTTTCAGTGTAATTAAAGGCCGATTTTTTTCATTTTGTCGTCTGTGAAGTTAAAGCTAACCTCATGATTGCTATTTGTAGCTCGTTGGTACAATGGTAGTCAGACTGATAAGCAGAAGGGAGCAAACTACTACATTCAACATGAGATGAAATCATGGTGGGGTGCACAAAGCGAATGTGATCAGTTTGGAGGGAGGCTACTCACACAAAACTTATCAAGGTTCCCATTCAACGGTTATGAATCCATCTGGATTGGGGCCATAGAATTTCCAGTCTGGAAGTGGAATGGTGAGATTATTTTTTACCTGTTAACCTTTATGCATTATTTATATGTTATTGTTTATGTTTATGTGTAATTATTTACGTTTATATGATTGTTTACGTTTTATGGGGTTATCTAAGTTGCATATTATTATTTACATTTATATGTAGGATTATTATTATTAAAAAAAAGTTACCTTTTACTGTGTTACATTTAACCATTAAAGAGCTAAACTAATTTTACTTGAAACTGTGTAAACTAGTACTGTTAAAACCGGTCTCGAAACATTTTGTTTCAAAGAGCTCCTGAAAGAAGCTATGTTAAGCAAGTTGTTGCAGCATAGGCTTTTAACAGTCAGTTTAGTTTGGTCTTTTAAGACTGAACTATAATGGTCAATGATGTTCCTAAGGTTTAAATTAATAAAACAGAATAACTAACTTGGTTGAACATGTGTAAACATTCAAACTCCCATTTTCTCTCTCTTTTATCAGTAATTATGTTCAGGAAAGGGATAAATAAATGAACTTTACTATGTTTTATTATCAAATTAAATGAGTTTAGCGGTTTATACTACTTAGTGGTAATTTTTTTATTATTAATGTCAAGTAACTGCCATGACAACAAAGAAAACACAGGAAACGCGATTTGTTTTGGTTTGCCACCCATTGTCATGTGTACCATTGGGTTTGGTTTACAAATGATAAAATCACTGTGAATTGAAACTTTCCAAACCATAAAAAAATTCGTTAGGAAGTGAGCTAGAGTTATTGTATTTATGAACTGAACATGTCAGTTGAGGTTATTTGCAAAGTTATCAGCCCAATACAAATTGTTGCTAACAACTGCAAACATGTATCCGTAACTGTGGATTTAAGCTTTGTCTAGTTTTGTGTTGTACTGGTGTCCAGAAAATATTTAATTTAGTACTGATTAGGACTAAACAACTATATTATTGTATTGATAATGATAAAACAAAGATTTTTTGTTTTCGTAAGGACAGGGGAAATATTTGATTCTATTTGTGAGGACACAACAAATACATTCTTTAATTAATAAGGATCAAGCAATAATATTATTTGTTTCATAAAGATGATTTGTACTGAAGTATTATTGGATTGCTAAAGTTATAAATGATTATTACATTGATAAAAAGGAAAAAAAATAACGTTTAATATTAATAGTGGATTAGGATAAAATAAATAGATTTTTAATTCTTTTAATTGTTATTTAAAAGTGCAGAACATAAGTCTGGGATCTTTATGAATGACCAGTTCTTTACTGACATGGGCACAACGTTTCGGAGTAGGAATATACTCTGAAACGTTGTGTTTATGCCAATAAGGAAGTTGCCATCCATAAAAAATAAATAAAGTAAAGGAGGTAGAATAGATTTTTGATTTCATTTGTGAGGACACACAGAATATATAATTGCATTATGGATCAAACAATACTATCATTTGTTTCACAAAGATACTAATATATTAAGACAATAAAATTATTGCAGTGACAAAAATAAAACAAAGATAGTTTATGTTTATTATTGTCTACATTTGTTTGTTTAGACGGTTCCAACCTGTTCAGATACAAGGGCTACAAACCGAATCAGGACTACTCTAGCATTATCACTCGGGATAATTCGGCCTTTGCGTGTCACAAAAGCTGTGGCATTAAATTCCATAAGTTTGGACTTCAGGTAGGTGCTACATTTATGTTTAGTTTTAAAAAGAAGTACCTTATAGATGAAGGCATAAAATACGCTTATTTATTAGTGTTTGTTTCAGCAGATGAGCAGCTAGACGAGTCACTGTTTAAGCAGTTAAATAAACTCTCTGCTTCTACATCTTCCCCAGTCTAACTGGAAGTTAGCACTGGGCTAACTAGTTTGGTTCACATTTCCCCAAATTATTTAAATTAAATTAAATTAAAATTTGCAAAAATGTGTTTTAAATATTTTAAAAATATTCGCAAACCAAACACATTGGGGCAGTTGGTTCAGTTTACAAAAACTTGGTTTTTTTTCTTTGGAAAGGGACTAGTTTATAATTTTGATATTTTCAAACCGAACTTATGATTTTAGTGTTGTATTCATCCACGATCTAGATCACGTTGGATACTTTATATTTTAAATGAAGAACAGTCAGTTATAGTCATTACATGTATTATAAGTTGTCATGATAAAATGTTGCTACTTATAGAATGACAAGTGCTATTGTCTGATGCCGAGTGTCCGGGATTTTGTCAACCCAGCACCAACTGAGAAACAGTGCAGTGGCAACCCTAATGAAAAATGTGGCAATCCTTCTGGCATGTCGGTGTATAGCACAGGTAATCTCCACTGGAATATAGTATTGTGCTGACAAGCAGGAAACAATCATGTTATTGTGCAGGAAAAAAATAACAGAAAGAAATCCCCAAACAAGTTGGGGAACACTGATATGTTTGCACTTAAAATTAAAAAAGGAACTAAAGACAAAGACATTTGCAGTAAGTTCAATAATGACCGAGTATACAGTAAAAAGGAATCATCAACGCTCTTCTACATGTCATAACGTGAACAAGTGTTGATGTCAGTAATGTCACTGAGGTCAATATTGAAAATCCAGGCCATAAATAAGTGAGCAAATGCATGATTTGTTTTTACGGCAGCTGTGAGGAGGAAATTACAACAAAAATGTTTAGTATGATTCAAATTCTTTGGTATGGTCATGAAGTCACTTAACAACAGTCTTTAATACCAGTACGTTAGCCGCCAATCAGGAGGCCATGTACTAAATTTATATGGATTTGAATCAACAGTGTAATAAAATATCAGTGTTCCCTAAATTTTGACGAGTATGTTTATTATTATCATCATTGTGTACTATGAATTTGAATCTTACTTACTGGTTTCTTATTCGTTTTTGGTTTGTTTGTTTTTTGTTTGTTGTGTATATTTTGTTTGTTTTGAGGTTGTTTTGTATGTTTGTTTGTATTTGTAATATCTTTAGCAGTTACATATGCTGCGGCCAAGTGCCTTTTTGTGATAAATGCAACCAAAGATTTTCACTGCAGGATTCACACTTGCTGTGTCCTTACATTTTGACCGCATGTTGTGATGTGAAAAACAAATGTCAGTATTTTTCTTTGTTACACACCAGCCCCCCAGCGCAAATGCCTCATAGGTACTGATGAAGTGGGGTTTGCATCTTAAAGCATTTAGGGCTCTCACAGATCGGCTGGTGAAGCCCTTGGATGCAAGACTGCTGAACAGCAAACTCCCATTATTCGTGTCACCTATTGCATCACCTGTCCCAGATCCACTAGTGCTAAACGATGATACACAAGCCTGGGAGGGGTTACATATTTTCGCCTGTTCTCCACTCGTTTTATTTGTACTTGTCTTAGAGAAAGTGCGACAAACTGACAGGCTGTGGCTTCTCCTTATAACACAACATTAGCCTGACAGGAAGGTATCGCGGAATTTATGGAGAAGCCAGCCGAAGCTAGACTTCCGCGGTGTCCAGAGCTACAAGGTGATCTGCGTACAAAATCATGCTATCCAGGCGTGGGCAGGTTCCTATTTCACGTAAAAAGTCACTCCTATCTAAGGGACACCCAAAGAGAGCAAAATATATGGTGGCTTAAGTTCATAGATGTTCCACCAGAATATTGTGTGGCGATAAATGGGCTTCCTTTCAAGCTTATGCACACATAAAATGGTCCATTGCTTTGGATGCTTCTTCACCCCAGATAGCCGATTCACTTTGTTCCCTTTGTTAGTGAGAATAAAATAATTATATTATTGTATTGTTAGAGATAAAATTAATAATTATTGTATTAGTGGGGATAAAACAAATATGTCATTGTATCGGTAATGGTAACACAAATACACTAGTGTATTAGTGAAAATAATATTAACATAGCTTTGTATTGGTCAGGATAAATCAAATATATTTTTGTATTATCATTAATAAAACAATTATGTTTTCTGTTTATCTTTGTTGTTCTCCAGACGAGTCCAACCAGTACACATATGAGGGCTACAGATGGAACCATTACCGTTCTAGCACTACTTTTGGGGGTAACTCTGCCTTTGAGTGCCACGAACACTGTAGTGGTAACAGGTTTAACCAGTTTGGAGTTCAGGTAGGTGTTACACAATAGATAGAGAAAGAAAACCTATAGATGTAATTGAACATAGTTGCTTTTTGACGAAAAAGAACCATCAATCACATTTGTATTCAAATTTGAAGGCTTAATAGGTTCTTGTTAATTTGGGTTTTTTAAATAAAAAAAAGAGTCACTGTTTTAAGGAAACTTGCAAAATCATCTGTGTTTACTTTATAAGTAAATGATGTAAATCTGAAAGGAAAAACCTACAAAATATGGATCCTTAAACAATTAAACCCTCGGCAACAGTCTAGTGGGCTCTCAGATTTTCTTTGAGAATATTTATAAGTACTAAGATATAATTGGGTAGTTAGTATAAAATTTTGTGTGGGTATCTTCACGACAAGTTGCAAGAAAATGCTTCAACATGTCCTAAATAAATACAAAAAAAGTTGATGTCCCGAAATCTTAAATTATGCCTAAAACTTTTGTTTCATCGTTTTTGTTGGTCTGACTAAATGTGCCACGAGACCAATTGGTTTCGTTTAGAAATCTTAAAACTTGTAAACCAAACCAATCGCGGCCCTGTGTGGTCTGTATCCACGGTTCGGCTTGCTCACATTGGTCACATTCTTTGCTCCCTTTAATGAAGAACAATTATCGGTATTATTATGCCATACGTTATTGATAATAATAATAATAATAATAATAGAAATAATCTTTATTTCCTCCAAGTTTTGAAGATACAATATATATATGAATCGTGTATTTCAGGGTGACAAGTGCTATTGTCTGATGCCAAGTGATCAAGATTTTGTCAACCCAGCGCAAACTGAGCTTCCATGCCTTGGCAACCAGTTTGACAAATGTGGCAATCATGATGGGATGTCGGTCTACAGCACAGGTAATTTTCATTGGGCCTGGTTTATAAATGCCATATTTGGTTAAAAGTATAAAGGAGAAAAATAAATGAAATGCACAATGTACAATAACTTTGACATTAGTAAACCGAATAAATTAACCTTATACTCTTATAGAATTGACTTAAAACTTATAAATCACAAAACATGTAATGTATGTTTTTTAAATTATTGCCATTGGTACTATAAGTATACGGGTTGGTTATTGTAAGTATTACTTGATGTATTGGTTTAATTTCAAGGGTCAAAACTGTTGTAAATGGCACTTTTAAAAACTTTTGCTGCTATTGAGAAGCTGCATAGTTTACAACTATTTTAGCATTACAAAACCCAACCCAATACCCAATGTAACAGGACTAATTTTTTTTTATCAGGGGACAGTATTCACATCAGTATCAGTAGCAGTGTTCAAGACCGGTGTGGATACTTAGACTACGGCAATCATCTGAATGCCGAGAATTGTAACAGATCAAAGTGTGGTGTATGTACTAACACAGGTTCGTGAAACGGATAACTCTTAAATAGTATATTTACAATGTACTTGTAAACATAAATCTTTATTATTGTCGTATTATGTAGTTTGGCGTGTCATTAGTTACTTTTATTTCATTTTGGATGATCAACAGCTAATTCACTCTCTTCGCCAATGTTTTCTTTCACAAATGTCCAAATCATTGTAAACTGAATATCAATGAATATTATATGTGTATGACGGGTTCTGCTGATGAAGTATGACATGCTTGCCATTTCACGAACACCTGGGTGCCGTTTCACAAAAACTTCGTAACTTCACGACTAAACTAATAAAATAATTTTAACTGATTGAGATAATGTTTTGGTGTTGATATCTTACAAGCGTAACAACCCGAATGATGAATTATGTACGTGTGTATGGCGAGTAATAGCGGTTGGACAAGACAAGCTTATATGTTATATTTGGTATTATACGATCTGAAAAAGTTAATATTCTATCACTTTGCATAGTTAAAACCCTTGCGGGATTCGAACCCACACCCTCAAAGTCAGACACCAAATCACCTGCACTGAGCATCTAAACGCCTTGACAATTTAACACATGAAGACTTCGCTAAAACCTAATTTTTGCAAGTGATAGTTAACGAGAAGCTACGTTTAGTGCCCCTTTGATAGGTGAAATTGGTACATCTGCAAATGAAAAATGAAAAGCGTTCAAAAGCTTAGTGTTGGCGACTCTGCGCCTGATTTAGATGGTAGGGTTCGAATACCTACGGAACTCAACAACGCAATGTGATAGAATATTAACTTTTTAAGATGGTGTAATCTTAAATATAACTTTGCAATTACCAATTTGGTCAGTTGGTTTAAATATATTGTAACGTGGTGGTTTTAGATAGGTTAGGGTTTAGCTGTTTGTTGATTTGTTTGGTTAGATTGAGATATATTTAGGGGCGGGTGAGGGTGGGTATGGGGATATAGGGGGGGGGGGGGGGCGTTAACTTTTGGACTAATAGGGGGTGGTGGGGTTTTACTCCTACGTGAGTGTTAGATTGTAAGAGAGTGTTAAGACGTTGATGAATATACCTCGGAGGATGTCGTCTACCATTGGATTGAAAAGTGTCAGCTTGAGAATGCTGCCTTATTAGGTAATGTTTTCCAGATGAAATATATTTTAAGTTTGATTTTTGACACTGACAGTCATTTGCCTGTTTACAAGAAAGTCCTGAATGGATTTAATTATCCTTTATGCCTTTATTTGGTACAAGGCTTTAGTATTTATAACCAGTGCTTCTTTTGATACGGTAAACTACCTTGTTGTCAAATGGTGCTAAATCAAGTAGAGAGTTTAGAAAGGGTTTAAGCGTTTTTTTTAATTAGTTGATAGGTTGTAAGATACTGGCAATATGGTGCTTGAGTCTGAGGGTGTGGGATCGAAACCTGCACGGGACTTAACCATGCAAAGTGATAGAATATTCACGTTATTAGATAGTGCAATTCGAAATATAACATTTAGTTATGTTTGTGACTGTCAAAATGGCATAAAAATTATCAGGACAAGCTAATATTTTTCAAATACCAGAAGTCAGCACAAAATGTCAGTGACTAATGGACGCAACTTTTATGTCCACGTTGTCTTTGTGTCTAATAGCATCAGTTTTAACACATAGTCAATTAAAATTGTTCTGTTATATTTGCATGCATGTTTTCTACAAGGTTTTCCTTATTTGAACACAACTCTCGGGACTTGGGAAGATATGAACAAAGGCTGCCAGCTGTACATTCTCACAGAAAACAACAAGCAAGCTCTGATTGATGTTTTGAACTCTAGACCTGATACATATACAGGAAGAAGACAATGTAGTAACTACTGGGTTGGACTAAAAGGACAAATAAACAGGCGGTGGATCGATGGTAATTAGTGTGCTTCTCATAATGGAAACATTGGAAACTATGAACTTTTTTTAAAGACATATTTCTTTAGGTAGTGCACAGTTCACAAATATTTATGTTTAAAGATACACAGTTCACTACGATTTTGGTATTTCAAAAAAACTCTATAAAAGTGTAGGTTACAAAAAAAATTGTTTTGTTTTTTGTCAACCGAACTGGGTTTTTTGTTTGTTTAAAAGGCACATGATCTACAACGATTTTGGGAAAAACTACATTTTCTTTAGAAAATAAACCGTTTTCGGCGACTTATATACTTGTAAACTGAGCTTGTTTTTTGTAAGGTACATAATTAATAGTTAGTCAAGTGTCCACATTGCTGTTTCTATGTTACTCATTTGTTTAAATATATACTGTTACAAAGGACACACATAGCAAAACATAAAGGTATTTTAATCACCAGCAAAGGTTTGATAACTGTAA
>JAULCD010044066.1:0-12327 GCA_032361085.1 Calliostoma canaliculatum | reverse complement strand
ACATGACACTGTTTCAAACAATTCTTACGATTATCTTAAGACTAAGGTCACTTTGAGAAACCAGTACCGGGACTATAAAAAGGCACATAAAAAGTTCAGGAAAATCATGTTTTGGCTTTGGAAATTTATTTTGGGCGTGAGTAATCAGGTTTTTGGTGTGTAAGCGTGATGTTGGTTCCGGAGGCGTGATTATCACGCCAAATGCGTGAGAGTTGACAGGCCCGGAACATCACTAGATACCAGCCATTGAGTGGAGGGTCATACATAGAACTCCATAATTCAGGGTAATGTTTCACACAAAAACATCGTTATTTTATGACGTCGTTAACCTAATCACTGAGCCGCTGGATCTCCCTCACAAATGCTAAACAGTGTAGTAAACTGTGCACTTTCCAAAGAAATACGTTTTCTTGTAAAATTGTAAAATAAAACAAAAATGAAACAAATAAAAAAATGAAAAAAATTATTATTTGTTTTGTTTTAATTGAAAAAAAACAATGGAAAAAAATAAGATTATTTGTGATTAAATTTTTGTTTTCGTAACATTACATGTAAATTCGAATACAATTAATGTAATCTCCTTCAGGGCCACCATGACTTTATATCTCGTTTGATTAGTGAACGTTTGTCATCTGTCAAGTTTTTCTTGGTCAGGGAAAGTTTGGCTTGCCTAGAAAACCTTTTCCAGACACATTTAGTATAAAGTTCTCGTCCAGGCGGAAGGTCCCTGATGAATGTTGGTGGGACGGTTGTTGGCAAAATGTATTGTGGAATAATGGCCATGTCTGGGGGGCTTATAATAAAGTAGGTACATATGATAGACTGTTATTAAAATCACAAAGTATATTACACTAAAACAGCAAGTAATTATAATCTAATGGCAGCAATTTACAACGTTTTACTGAAATTTACAAACCCTAACTTGAGTATAAACATTATTACCGGCCTAGTGAGCAGTTGGTGGGCATTAGAACATTGTGTGCATTGACGGGAAACTTATTCATTGTTCACTTGTCTTGTCTGGGGGTATAGAATTATGAATGGGCATATATATATATAGACTTGAGTTCTGTAAAGATAGGCTTAAGAATTAATTCTTGGCTTGTCGAGTGGAGTTGGAGTGGATCAGACTGAAGGGTGGGGTGTGGCATAAGAGCGGGACACATATTCTTTCCAGGCCAGTACCCGAGGACACTCCCCGGAAACCTCACTGGGTGGGTAATGACTTAACATAAATTTAAGAAGGTTACAACAAGTAATCGTATAACAAAGGTAATTCATTAACATAATTTTAGGAATGTTACAACAGATAATCGTATTAAGAAAAGTAATAAAGTAATACATTTAAGAATGATACATCAGGTAATCGCATTACAGAATAGTAATAATCTAACAGAAATTTAAGAATTTTACATTAGGTAATCGTATCGTGGAAAAGTAATAATTTAAACACAGTATAATGATTTGACGTGAAGACAATGGTAATATTATAAGTTGTGTAACAGGAATGTATCAATATTATATTACTGAGTCTTTAGAGAACCCTAAGGTCTTAGGTCCCGTTTCACAAAGACATCAACAGTTTATGATGTAAACCATATGAGTGGTTTATTGGATTGTGTTTACAAATGCAAAACAATTGTTGACAACTGTGCACTTTCGAAAGAAATATTAGTTTTTATTTGTAAAATGCACATTTTATAACGTTTTTTTCGTCATTTGTAAACCAAATCCACCGGCTCATTAGGTTTACTACGTCATAAATTTGTGACGTCTTTATGAAACGGCTCCAGGACATTTGGGTATACTCTGTGTCACTAATATCATGATGTATCCATAATCTTTACAGTACCCTGGGGTCCTTCAGTTTAGTAAATTCCGGTTTGATGTAATACACAAGTCCGTCTACTGCCCCTGGCAACATCATGGCCCGGATAAAGAGCACGGTGACGAGGATCATTGGACAGAAGAACGTGAGGTACACAATCTAAGGGTAAAGGTCACAATCATAATTCTTTAGAAATAAAAACAAAAATAACAAAGTTATTAGTTATTGAGGTCGTTTTTGTCTAGAATTTATTATTATCTAGATCCCGTTTCACAAAGACGTCATAACTTTACGATGACATAAACAATGTGAATGGGTTAATGGATTTGATTTACAGATGCCCAATATTGTTGTAAACTGTGCACTTTTCAAGACAAAACAAGTATTTCTTTGGAATGTGCACAGTTTACAACACTGTTTGGCATTTGCGAGCAAGATCCAGTGGCCTAGACCTAGAGACCTAAAGGACGTTATTATCTGCACAATGATTCTGTGGTAAAAGGGGAAAAAAGAACTACCTTCCCTGACACACGGGTACCCTTAAACATGATGAGGAACATTATCAATAGGACGAACGCCATCAAACCAACCAGAGGCCATCTTATCTCTCCTGGATTTTCAAGACCATCCGAAACTTTCAAGACGTTTAGTCTGAAAAAATAAATAGTGATCATAAAAGACAACAACTTTCCTCCTACTGAATATAAGCCCAAACAACTAACAATAACACACACACAAAAACAAAAACAAAAAACAAAAACAAAAAACAAAAACACCCCCCCACACACACACACACAAAAAACAACCCCACACAAATAAATATTTAAACCAACAAAGACAAACCCTTAAAAGGAAGAGAATCAACACATAAAGCTCCAGAAATAAACAACCCATGTTATTAAAAGTAAGTAATAACCAACAAACAAGCAATGAAAACAAAACAGATGAAAATTTTTAAAAATACATACAACATACATACAACAATATTATTAACAATAACAATAGCAACAGAAAAGAACACCAATCTTCTTCATGTCGTTTCATTAAGAGATATATCATCTATGCCCTTACACCCAAGGTCCATCATTGTGACTTCACATGGATGTAGCAGCATTGTCCTGGTTCATGGTAACACAGACAAAAGTGCTAGTACAACATTAACAAAGTGACTATTGTTTTTATCATAGATTAATTTTGAATGAAAAAATAGATTCTCTCCCCGGTCTCATGATATGGAATATATCAACACTCATTGATAAAAATAATAACCTTATCTACAAACCTAAGTGTTTTAAACTTTCGTCAAGCTCTTGTTGATATATTTGACATTAAAAAAAAGATTTGTCAAATGCATGGGTCCTTTTTAAGTTTGATTTTTTAGCATTTAATACCTGAAGAACTCCTCAGCTGCGCCTGAGTGTGCTCCTACTAAAAGTCCCGTGTTAGAAGACAAGTTGTTGCTGGAGTTTAGGGTCGCAATGGGAGACCATCCATCTGCATACGTAAGGTTAAGGGTGTTTGTAACGTCAAAACCACTCATGTTAAAGCCATTGCGCGCTGCTGTTATGCAATGGTCTGTGTTCCATGTGTTGTCACAGTTGGACCATGGTAGGACGGACGCAAATGAATGGATGAGGTAATAACTGTACCATGCGAAAAAGGCCAAGGTGTAGGATGCGTTGATCAATGACACAAGTGAAGAACCCACTCCTATTCCTAAAGACAAAAACAAAACCGCTGAGTAAGGGATATGCTTCTTTGAATGAACAGGATTTTGGAATGTCAATTATTTTTTTATTAGTTAACGACGTTTTGTCGCATATACTTGCTTCATCATCCGGTGAATTCATCTGATGAAGGAGCAAGCATATGCCCCGAAACGCCATGAACTTACGAACAAGAAGTTGACATTCAAAAACATCTGAAGTATGCCTCATCACTCATAACAATCCCTGTAGGAATATACAACTTTGTCAACACATTTTCAACACATATTTTTATATTTTAATAAATGTTATGTTTATGTGTAGATGCAATCGTTATAAAGTATTACAAGTATATAGCCCCACCTCTTCAAACTCAATGGGTATCATCCGGGTTACCGGCAGAGCAGTACATGCTTTCTTTGTCGCTGAAGTGCCGTTTCACAAAACCATAGTACATATATGACGGTGTAACCTATGTTACCTTGCCAATAGGGTTGCTTCCAATTTGCCAAAATAAGATGTAAACTGCTAACTTTCTAACGAACAAAAAAATCTTTTGAAAATGCACAGTTTACAGAAAAGATTTTGCATTTGTCAACCAAATCCATTAACCCAGTAATATGATTTACAAGGTTGTCAATTTTTTATCACTTTGTGAAATGGGAGACTGATGTTCATACATTCACCATTATATTAGCGTTTATAATAAATGAATTTGGCGTAAACAAATCCAATGATTTTAACTAGTGTTTGGTGTGGATATATTTTGTTTGTATACTATTTTTGTAATAAAAAATAATTATTTTGTGGATAGTAACTTCTTTATTACGCTTAGAGGCAATGATTTGGTAAACTTCTTATTCCGTTTTCAAGCAAATGTCGAGGGTGGGAACACAGTGCAGCATTTTATACAAAATTCGGCAACAGTTAATACAACAGTGGGTGATTATTGTACATGGGATCAGGAACATATTAACAAAAGAAGCATGTAATTGAAGCAGCAGTGATATAAAAACATATGACTGAAGCAGCGGTGATAATAATTGATATACAAACATGTGATTGAAGCAGAACAATACAATACAATACAATATAGTTTATTAAGGTCTCACCATTTGTACATATACATTTATACAAAAACAGTAATAAAGTAAAACATTAAAATACATGTACAAATGCCACCCAAACGGGTTATGAGAGACTAAAATACAGTATAGTCAGGATTAAAAAAGGAGTAAAAACGTAAAAGCATACAATAAAAATCCAATTGTTTAAGATCTATAATTGTACATAGTTATTATAACAATGACTACAACTAACAATGTTTTCTATTGGTAAACATTTTAAAACACATAGTACCTAGTATTTAGGTCGTCGGCAGAGCAAGTAGTAAATGAATTTGGAAGTAAATTAGAGCGAATATCATTATAGAATGGGCATTGAAGAAGGAAATGTGTGTCGTCTTCAACACAGTCTGTACAGAATTTGCAAAAACGTTGGTTAGCTGGGATAGGTGGGTTACAGTATCTGCCCGTTTCAATTTCAAGCTTGAGGGAGCCACATCTCAAGGAGGCAAGGACGGATCGTTTATGACGTGGTAGCTTGGTATATGGTTCTGTGCATAACTCTGACTTAAAAAGTTTGTATGTTCTAAGTTTAGGCATTGACTCGATACCTTGAAGCCACTTCTGTTTATCGATGTTAACGAGCTGAGATGAGATATAGTTAAAATCTTGTGATCTTGTGATCTTAAAACGGTCCTGTGAACGAGTAGCCTGTGTTGCCTGTGCCACCTGTGGAAGATCCTGTGAACGAGTAGCCTGTGTTGCCTGTGCCACCTGTGGAAGATCCTGTGAACGAGTAGCCTGTGTTTGTTGTTTGTCTTTTAGTGTTGTTATTACTGTTTTCGGGTGTTTGTTGTTTGTCTTTTAGTGTTGTTATTACTGTTTTCGGGTGTTTGTTGTTTGTCTTTTAGTGCTGTTATTACTGTTTTCGGGTGTTTGTTGTTTGTCCTTTAGTGTTGTTATTACTGTTTTCAGGTGTTTGTTGTTTATCTTTTAGTGTTGTTATTACGGTTTTCAGGTGTTTGTTGTTTGTCTTTTAGTGCTGTTATTACTGTTTTCGGGTGTTTGTTGTTCGTCTTTTAGTGTTGTTATTACTGTTTTTAGTTTTTATTATTTGGTTGTTGCATTGTTGTTGGGTTGTTTTTTGTTTTGTTTTAATTGCTTTTCGCTTTTTTCCGTTCTTCTTGCTGTTGTTGGTTGTTTGTCGTGATTGTTTCTTGTTGCTAGTTGTAACGTGTTGTATTCTACAAAATCATTAATGGAAGAAAAGTCCCTAAATAATCTCCACTTTCTTCAATCGTAAAGCCGTAATTATTATTTCTAATATGACAGTTATAAACGTCATGTATATATTTAATAAACAGCTCAGTATTTATCGACCACGTATCAAGTCAACATTAAATTTATATTTCTTCTACGCAACATTTGCCGCCAGAGTGACGCCAGTTCTAAGTAAGTTACTGTCTTTTAGTATTGTTATTACTGTTTTCGGGTGTTTGTTGTTTGGTTGTTGCATTTTTGTTGGGGTGTTTTTTTATTGTTTGGTTTTAATTGATTTTCGCTTGTTTTGTTTGTTTTGTTTTTCTTGCTGTTGCTGGTTGGTTGTCGTGATTGTTTCTTGTTGCTGGTTGTAACGTGTTGTATTCAACAAAATCATTAATGGAAGAAAAGTCCCCAAATAACCTCTACTTTTTTTTAATCGTAAGGCTGTACTTTTTTTTCTATCAGGTCTGTTATAAACGTCATGTTTATGCTTAATAAACAGCTCAGTTTTATCGACCACGAATCGAGTCAACATTAAATTTATATTTCTCCTACGTACGTGACAATTGTCACGTACGTAGAAGAAATATAAATTAAATGTTGACTTGATACTGTCAGGAACTGCCAGACTGTCTTCTCCTGTCACGCATGAATCACTTATCCCGTCAACACTCCATCAGTGAGTTAACACATCCATCACTCTAGCCACACTTGACTGAACTGGCGCTCGGCCAATAGGCTCACATGGAAAGTACACAGTTTACAACGATGTTTAAAAAGAACTCCAGTTTTCCAGATTCTTTAAAGGCATTTAGAAGTTGATATAGTTATAACGTGAAATATTATAGATTGTAACTTCTTTTATTTTAAAGCACGGCGTTTCTAGGCAAGTCCTTGCCCATTCTTCTTCTTCGATCGTAACTGTCCGATCTGGCAGTTATAACCTAGACGGAACTACTTTCACATTCCTCCGTTTTTAAAATGATCGCAGTTTAGCAAACAGTTATAATATATTTTTTTAATACAATATGTATGAGGCATGATCTAAGTAGGTTATAACACTCCGACGCGTTCTTTAATCGTGGATTAAGGCAGTTAGAGTCCGAGACGCAAAGCATCTCGGACTCTAACGGCCTCAATCCACAAGTACATTACGCGTCTTCGTGCTTTAAACTATACATATAACATATAGTTGTGTTTGTTACTGTCTAAATTCACTTTCAAAGTATTTTAGTTTTCTGACGGCAGTGAAATTCACGGTAGGGGAAACACCTAGCGTGGCTTTATACAATCTGTTCGTCTCGACTAGTACTGACGAATCAAGGGTGATAGTATGGTGTGGGGAAAGAACGATGTACTTGTATCAACCAGTGATAAAAATTAATTAAGAGTTTAGTTGACAAATGTAAAACATGTTGTAAACTGTGTGCTTTCCAAAAAAGCACACTTTTCAACAAGTTGACTTTTCTAAAAACAAAACTTATTTTCTTACAATTGTTTAAAAAGAGAATGATTTGTCAGCTTCATTTTGATTACGAACTACCAAAACTGTTGTTTAAATACACTTTCTACATAAAAATGTGTGTTTCTTTGAAATATTTTACAACAATTTGGACATTTGTAAACTGAAACCTTTGGCCTATTATCGCTGGCCTTTAGATTGTATTGTTTTTAGTCGCTTTTAATTTAACTCTTAGAGTAAATGACTTAACATTTGTCTGTTTCAATGTACATCAACCCTGACTGTTTGAAACCCATAGCTAATCTATCTTTATGATCTCTACGTAACGTGGTGTGGCTTGAAATGCAATGTCATTTAGACAGTAACAACATGTGTACAGATCGGAGATCACATCATTTAAATAATGACGATTCTATGTGTTTGCGTGGTCGAGTTCGGTGCTAAGTCCGGGTAGCTTAATAGTAAATATGGTGTACTATAACTGCCATCGCGTGGCGTGTAAAAATATACGACGTCGGGGGCGACGTCGGGTAAAATAGGCGACGTCGTGAACGACGTCGTGAGTGACATAGCTTTTGATCTTGGAAAAACTTTAATTACGACGGAAATACAAACGCGACGTCGCCTATTATACGCGACGTGTTTGAAAAATGTTAAATGTTACGCATGTGCGTAATCAATTCAATGCAACAGCATCTTTGACGAAGTTTCCTATAAAAAAAAAAAAATATAAAAATTATGTTTTGCTATTATTTATTCATCCTGGGTAACGTCAGGGCAATTACTCTCGCTTTCGCAACGTTCCTGGGAAACTTCGGCGGTTTCTGCCGATTTGAATTACGTGTCGGTAAAAAAGCTGTCCAATGAAATGACACGTCTTTGCTCTCGGGCTAGGTTTAAGGGATGTAACTCTTGCCAACAACAATTTTAATTTTAAATTTGAAAGAACGATTCTCACTGGTTGCACAGGGTTTGCTGTGCTAAGCGTTTGATCGGGTGATAGCGACGATGACGCAACTTCCAAATCGGCAGAAACCCACAGAACGTGCCCAGGGCAAATATAACGTTGCGATTGCGAGAGTAATTGCCCTGGCGTTACCCAGGATGAAGCTAATAGGGCATAGGTCGTCGACTACAGTTTGCCAGATCACCTGTTCTGAGCTTTCACTCCCATCTGGTTCCAACTTTTTCCGCGTGTCCCCATTGAGATCACATCGCCAGGTGCTTTTAGACCTGCCTCTCCTTCTTAACGTCTGAGGATTCTGTGTAAGCACCTACCTTATAAAGTTGGTCACATGTTTCCTTAGGGTGTGACCAACCCATTCACAGTTCCGCTTCTGCTAGTATCTTGCGGGATTTCTCCCAAAAGGTCAGTGTTGCTCATGGTATCAGGCCAACGAATCTGGTTAATTCTCCTGAGGCAGCTGCTAGTGAATATCTACACTCTTTTGATGATCAGCTTTCTCGTCCCCCATGTCTCATGTTTTCAGATCTATCAAGGACGGGTCACAAGTTTTAAAAAGACACCCGTTACCGGGGACTTTGTCCATGCCCAAATCGTTGACAAACCAAATTTCATATGTAGCATTATGTGGACGGGTGTCCGCCCGGTACGTAGATAAACCAAATTTCCCATGTTGCTCAATGAAGACAGGTGCCCGCCCGGTACGTAGATAAACACAATTTTATATGTTGCACAATGAAGACAGGTGTCCACCCGGTGCGTAGATAAACCAAATTTTGAATGTTACACCATGCAGACAGGTGTCCCCTGGTACGTAGACAAACACAATGTTATATGTTACACCATGTATACAGGTGTCCGCCGGTACGTAGACAAACCAAATTTCACATGTTGCACCATGTAGACAGGTGTCCGCCTGGTACGTAGACAAACTAAGACAGGGTGTGTTCACCCGGGGTGGTGATGTATTGACAAGTAATTAACCTCGTTAAGGTGTTATACAAAATTGTGTTTTTATAGTTTACATTCATTTTTGATTTCTGTATAAAGGCAAATGACCCACGTACAAAATGACAATTGGACAATGTTAACAAGATGACGGTTAAATAACGGTATTTACAAATTGGTACTGATTTGCACCTTTTCTAATGGAAATATTAGAGTTTACTTTCTGAGAACAACAACTTCTTTGACAGACAGAGTGACTCGGTTGACTAACAATGCATAATGTTTAGTAGCATTAACATTTGAATAATACTAAGCTGGTGCAGACAATTTAAAAAAAAAATTCATATACATTGGACACATTAGTAAAACGTTGGTATTTATCTTCCTGGCTTTGCACGGCATGTCTATGGCACACTTGACAATGTTCACATATTATTCCTTCATGTCTACCAGGATTACTTGGTAAAGTAATTCAGATGATCTTAACAAAAATAGAAAACAATATTCTATAGCCTTTACTTTTAACCTCAGATAAATAATTTTTCTAATTAATAAAAATTTATATTTTATGGCAGATGTTCAGAACATGGAATAGTTACTTAAGGATGTACGCTCCTTTTATTTAAAGTATTTAACTTTTTTTAAACTGGTATCATAGCATGCCTAAAGGTATATCAAAACTATTAAAGTGAAAACAAATGCTGGTCACAGTCCATTTTTAAAAGTTAGAGAGTTATTTTGTTTCGTGACCATGAGTTCTATTTTTACTATGGGACTGTATAGGGAAAATGGCTTTCTGTGCAAATTTATGCGCAAAATCGATATTAATAGTATTTAACTTTTGTTGATACTTTTATATTTTGTTGGCACAACCTTTGTGTTTAAACAAGCACAAAAAATGTATAGGTCACTGTGCACTTTTAAGGTTTTTTGAAGAAAAATTGCTTCAAATGGCTAATATTTTGCAAATTCTCGGCCACATTGATTCGTGCAAAATATGCGCGGTCATGATTAACAAAGCTTGTTTCACAAACTGCTGGTTTTTTCATGTTTGTTTGTGTTAGAGAATATAACCCAAGCCTTCTTTTTTACTTATTTGTTTTTAATCCATTTTTTAGGCGTATCATTGATGTGTCGTCAATCGAAACAAAACTAAACAGAAAGTAAAGCGACACTTTCTGATAGTCGTAAAACGTAATCAATTTTTGATTTAGCTGACAGATATGAGTATTTTTTAGTTTTAAGGGTGGTTTTATGATCTATTATTTACATTTGTAACACATATTGGAAAAAAAAATTAACTGTTGTGATTTGTCGTGATTTGGCTCAAAATGAAATGAGCGAACATCCTTAAGCTTTGGTCTGATCCATGTGTTAACCTCAACCCCTCTCCTCCCTTCCCTCCCCCTGCGTCACCCCTCCCTCCCCCCCCACACACTGCCTCTCTCCGTCCCCCATACCTTGGTGGCATCCCTCCACCGAACAATGGCGACCCAGACTTCCACATGAGCTCCTGTATAGCATGGTACTCCTCTGACAGGTAAGTGTTTATCTCCTGTAGAAAGGCGTGGTATTTCTTCTGGTTGGGCGTCAACTCAAAGAAGGTCGGTTCCTCATTCAGTCTGCCATAGCTGTGGACATCTTGACCAGTCAGGTCAAGCACATCGGCTCCCATAGCTGGCAAAAAAGTTTTGGATTTTGTACATGAGTGAGTGAGTTATTGTTAATCACTGCTTGAGCATTATTAAAGCCATTAGCAACGAATTTTGTATATGAGCATTAACACTTAAAGTGCAGAGTTGGTTTCAGCCAGTCTTAAACTGTGAACACTCTGTGCTGTTGTGACATCATATATTGATTTTAAACACTGAATTAAATATCTTCATTTTGATTTGTAAATGTTCATATTTATTTTTAACTTTTAACTCTTACCATGCATTTCGTGTATATGTATATACAGGTCAGACTGCTTAAGCCAGACTGGCAGGGATGTTGAGTGAGACACTAATTAGCATACGTTGAAATGTTAAAACTAACGAAACCACCAGTCAGAATACTCTGCATGGTAAGGGTTAAGTTCAACCTTTAAAAACCTATCCTGTGGTAATTTATTTGAAAAAAGCACCCAAAGGAACTCTTTTAAACATATTACTACAGGAAAGTTTAGGTTTAGAGGTGTCCGGAAAACTACATAATTCAAACAGTACTAGTAACAATTTTAGTCTATTTCATTGTTTATATATACGGACAAATTTAAAAAAACAAGAGCTCTTTCAAACAAATTATCACAGGATAGGTTTTCAACAGCTCAAAGTGGTGACAATATTAAGATTGGTTGAAATCAACCCAGCACTTTAAAGGTTAAAATTTGATATCAGGAAAAAAATATTTCAATAAATAAAATATAATTTTCGACCTACCTACCCACCCTAAATTTTAAAGACATGTAATCGGAACCACAAATATTTTTTGGGTTTGACCTAATGCAAGAATATTGCCTTGTTAACATATTTTGTGTTGTTAGAAATAAATGAAATTGAAAAGGAAACATGTTTATTTGTTGAAAACAGTTTTTTAATAGCAAACTGAAACTTAACACATTTTGAACAAAATACATTTCAAAAGTCATCAGTTAATTTACTTAAATGGTTGAAAGATTGTTTAATTGATGTAAAAACAATATCTAAATACTTACAACTACATTTCATTGCTACTGTCATGTCTATGTTTATTTTGATTTTTCTGAAACAGAAATAAATACATCTTAAAAGCATACTTAAACACATTTATCAAATTCTGAGGTGAACAAGAACACTTTTAAGTCACAAAACATTTTTAAAACTTAAAACATGTTTTAGTTATCTGTTGAATGTCTAATACAATTGAATCATGATATGAAACTTGAAAAGCCTGTACGAGTGTACAATTTTACATGTTGAAATACATTTTTCTATGTGCAGTGAGACAAAGTGCATTGCTATAAAACATTATCATCCCTGGTTCACAAATACCAGTTGAAATTGACAGAATTCAATTCAGTATATTTAACAGTATTGGTGATAAAGGGTTTCCTTCTGCTATAAGATAGCTAA
>JAULCD010043955.1:0-12328 GCA_032361085.1 Calliostoma canaliculatum | reverse complement strand
CTAAGTCCGTCCCTTGAACCCAGGAAACACGTGTCATTGCATTGGATAGCTATTTTTACCGACACGTAATTCAAATCGGCAAAAACCCTTCGATAAAACCCAGGGCCTAGTAGCGTTGTCGGTAGCGAGCGTAAAGGCCCTGCGTTACCCAGGATGTACTCAGTGAAGAGCACCCCATTTCAGCTATATCGCCATGTGGTTTACAAGAGGCACACCGAGGGAGTAGCAGATGAGAAAGCACGAGGAACTGTTCTCATATGACCAGTTGTTGAAGAATGCAAATGTTCAGGTTATAATTTGGAAAATGGAAATAACCACATGGTGTAAATTCAAATCTCATAAATAAATCAACAAAAAAGTGTTCACCCCTCCCTTTGAAAACAGCCCTTTCCTTCTAGAAAAAACGTACTGCATTCAAAACAAATTCTGTATTTCTTTTAAGAAAATTGTAGTCCCCATTTAACTCCTTGTCATGTTTTCATCTCATATCCGACAATCTTTCATTAGAAACTGTTCTCATATGACCAGTTGTTTATGATTTTCATGGAAAGATGGTTTATGGAGTCATTAAGTTTACCAGCAGTCCTTAATGAAATGTCTATACACAAAGCTTGGTGTATGTTTATTCATGTAGATAAGGCTTAAGGCTTCGGCAGTCAAACCATGCTATGGCTAGACGATATCCTGCAGGGTTGAACTGTTTTATCGTGATTATCAGGTTAAAAACCAAATTGCCCATTACGAACGCCCTTGATTGAGCTGCCAAGATTGGAATTAAGCGAAAGTTGCCCTGATTGATTCTTGCTTGCACTTTCCGTTTCTGCTTTGGTGACAGAGCATTGTTTATGCAATAGAAACAAGAAGACAAAGTCATCAATATCCCCCGCAATGGTAAAATATGAATGCAAAGTTTTGATGTAAAATATTTAAAGTGTTTTTATTTCTACTTCAGAACCGACAAAAAAACTTTTTGAGTCCAAACTGTATCCATGGAAACTAAGACAAATAAAAAAATTACCAAATTTAACAAAATATCAAAAGGCACATCTTGAGCACCTGATTGATCTACCTGCAAAGTTTCGTTAACAAATATTGAACGGTTTTCAAGTGTTGCTCCAGAAACGAAAATTATCAATGCACCCCTATACGAGACAAATTCCAAACTTATTTCCTTGGAAAAAGAAAATTTAAAATTACAAAATAGCACAAGGCACCACTTCAACACCTACTTGATCTACCTCCAAAGTTTCGTTAAAAAAAGAAGAATTTGCATGGACGGATACACGAAAGAAGTTCAAAACGCGTTGCAGAGGATAATTATGGTTTACTCGTTATGGTCAACAATGTTGTGAATTTGTATTTATGTTTTGACTAACCCGTTATCGATAACTGATTAATTGCCATTTTCCTTTTCACATTTAAAATATCTTTTGGAAATAGCAGCTTGAAAATGCCAGGGTGCTGTTTCACAAAACCACCGTAAAACTATGACCCCGTTATTGGGTCAAACAGTTATGTTTACAAATGTCAATATCGTTGCACTTTCTAATAAAGAAAAAACATGTTTACTTTTTTAAAAATGCAAAGTTTACGACACCTTTTGCATATATACACCTGGGGCTCATTCCACTAAGATCGGTCACGATCAATATTTCCCCACGTCTAATGAACATTGCCATTGAACCAAACATCCATAGGAAGCTGTAGACAGAGCAAGGACATGTTCCACACAGCGATCGTAAAGGTAAAATATATTATCTTTCATCTTAGGGCCCTCGTTACGAAAGCGCTCATATGAAAGTTTAGACATCTCACTTTTACGATCGCTTTGTGGAATGGCATCCAGATCCTTAAGACAATAACATGATTAACCAAGAAACTGTGCGATGTTGGCTTTAGGAAACGGCATCCAGGTATGTTCACTCATTTAAATTTAAATTTTAATATTTTTAAACGTGTGTTTTTTGGGAGTTTGTTATAATCAAAAATGTTATAGACAAAAATTGAAGATAACATCTTACTCATTTTAAAACCTTTATAAAAGCTGGATGTATAATGTGTATAACTAGTAGGGCAGGGCATGCTCACTCTTTGCGAACATCAGATGCGTAACTTAATTCCGGTGTTTCATACACACAGATTTAAAAAAAAATTATATTGCCTAAATGTAAATGAAATTTGTTTTGACAGATATTGATATTTTTTTTTAAATTTTGGCGTTGATACTTCTATTTTATTCACTGTATGGTGGATGACATCACCGATGTCCTCACTGTCAATGATTCCAGTTTTCTTGGTTGCTGTCAAGGATTCCCCCTAAAGCTTCTTACACTCACGTTTCTAAACGTGTTCATTTTGTCAGCTTGAAAATGACACTGGTCCTCCCACAGAGCCATCTGGATTGTTAAAGTTTTATCCCCGATACTCGTATTAAGTAAAGTAAGCGTCTTGTCTGAAACAGTCGTCACTTCTTTCTCGTTGAGAGGCAGTGTTGTCAGTGACATGGACCTGCACAATAAAATAAGAATATAAGCAATTGTGTATTCCACCCAAAAGACTAAAATAAAATAAAATGCACTGCTTCACACTAAGCACTGCACTATGGCTTTCCCTCAGTGACAGTTGTATGAATGTTTTTGTCATCTTGGGTTCAGAGAACATTACAATTACTGAGAATCTAGCATAATTAAAAACAATGTAGCCAGTCTTCTTGCATAAAAAGTTTTAATTAAGTAGAAACAGGCAGATCATGCGAAACGGAATCTACCAAAAAGTCTGTACAAATGTAAATATAATTGTTATTGTTAAGGCCATTACGTCAGAGGTAACATAAGCCCAACCTTGCCACTGAGCGATAAATTATACACTTACTTACTGATCCATTCAGTTAACATATAAAGTAAACTAAGAAAAGAATACGATTTCACTTGTATTCGGATAAAATTGCAATTTTAGCAGGAGGAAAGGTTTCAACTGTCTAGTGTGGAAATAATTTTCAGGAGATAAATTTGCTGTGGAGAAAATGATAATTTTAATAGTAAACATTATTATTAATATTATAAATACTCAATATTTTTTGTTTGAGTTCAAACATTACGTTTTTGCTTTTGTTTGTAAATTATTTTTAATTAGTTGTTTAATTATGTTTATAAAATTTTACTAGTTGCTTAATTAATGAAACAGTCCCAGAAGCATGTATTGCAGTGGTATCACATACATGTAGGTAGTGAGAGTATTACAATGAAAGTGATTGTGACATCATGATAATTATATATTTATTTTTTCTGGTTTTTAAGCACCACTTACGTCTAAATTAATCAAACTTCCAACAAGGAGCTTTTACCAAATCATCTCTCGGTAGATTTGTTAAACCGCAAGGGGATCAAACTTTTAAGTCTCAATAAACTTAGTAAAGCGCTCTTAAGGTAAAGTGTCACTTACACGATGGAGTAAAACTGCTTAACAAATTAAATTATCTAAAAATATGTCAGGCATTCAAAAGACAAAGTATGATATAAAATATCCACTGTGAGTTATAACCAGCTTGTTCAGGATGGAAGACAATTTGCGCATGTCGAAATCGAGGCTCAGACCACATCTGCCAGGTATTGTTTTGACAAATGCCGACGCCAGGGGAGATTGTTTGTATGTGTAGATCCAATAACTTGTTGATAACGTTCCCTTAAGTAGACAAGGCGTGTTTTGACAGGCATTTCATGAGATATCCTTTCTGGAAACACTGCGTAGGAACGTATTATAAGTCAAGCTGTTGACATCTCGCAGTGCAGTTTTTGCACAGGAGCGAATGCACTAAATCACTGAGCGGATTAGTTTTGTTTAAACCACTTAAAAAAGTATAGAAATTATTTAGCGAATTTTAATTGGTTTGATGAGATTTTCTTCAGAAATCTCATCAAACCAATGAAAATCCGCTGAATAATTTTTATTCATTTTTCTAGTGTACTTTCCGTGTAAACTGTGCAGTTTTCGAGGACACAAAGGCTTAGTGATTGTAATGTTAATTTAGTACTGTCTGTGGTCTGCGTGGGTACTGTTTCTATTATGTCTATAAATTGATAATTGTGCATTCTCAACGCTTATAACCTCTTTGTGAGTCAGATGTTTCAATAAACACTCTTCAGAAGAAACAAACTAATGACATTGGTCTAATATACTGATGCAGATCAGATGTGCTGTTCCTCAAGTCTTACGAGCACAATAACTCTCTCTAAAGTGAATGACGCGGTTTGTTTTCTAGTCTATGAATAATGTCAATAAGTATTCACTAACGTTGGTGACACGTTCTGGAGTGAAGCCCAACTCGATAACCAGGGAACAATATGTCACTTGTGAAATAGAACGGACAATTTGCCTTCTTGGGACAATTAAGGAAGCTGTCGATTGAGAGGAAGTTATCCCCTTTTAATCAAATTTACCTGGTCCTCAAGTGGAACGAATAGGTTTTGGTTTGTTCTTACTAACCCTGTTATCGTCGCGCAATCTAAGACAGTTTCATTTATCTGCTTCGCAAGGACAATTGTCAGTGACTTTTAAACTGACATTTATTAGAACTAAATAATTAGATGTGTGTCCACGACTAAACAAGGAAAAAAACTACATCCTTTCTAACTACTTAATGTCCTTGGAAATTTCTCATTCCGACTACTCTGTTGTTGGCAATGATGGACGTGAACTACTGCCAGATGTGCATTTAATGGAATGTTAGTAGCGATTATAATAATATTAATTATGTTAGTTTTTATACAAAAGATCGGGAAAGTAGGGGAAGGATGTTATTGTTGTTAAATGAATTGTCTGTAAGGATATTTTCATTTTACCAAACGAGTTATAACAAATATTAAATAAAAGAATCGCAGGTCGTACCACACTGTGACCTCACGCCCGTTCCGCTGTGTAATCCGCACATTGGGGAATCGTATTTAATTTTTCTTTAATAGTATGTTCATATGTCCGTAATCACTATGTATCCTTACCAAGTCCACCAGGAACAATATATTCGGGAATATAAAAGTAGGTGGAAATTGATCAAAGTAAAATGTTAACATTAAAAACATGCGCATTAGTTTATTTTTTATTTATTGCTTGATTATGATATTAACCTTACCCTAACATCACCATAGTAAAAGGACTCCCTTCAAACAATTCACCTTAAGATTTACAGCTGCCAATGCAAGCAGTGGTTTATTATTTTTAAATGTATTTTTGGCAGCTCATGTTAACAAAGTGTTCAGGGCAACTATAAAGTGTTCATGCATACAACGTCCTTTTTCCAGACTGTTATTTCGCTCACATACTTTGTTATTCATATCCAAAGAATCAGGGCATCGTTCCTCAAAGCGATCTTAGGCTTAGTTAATCGTAAATGCATAATTAAAACACTGGCTGTCGACTGTCGTATCGCAGAGATCGCTTTGAAACCGGTGCCATTCGGCACCGGTTCCAAATCGATATCTGCGCTACGACAGGCGTCAGCCTGTGATAAAAACATCCAATTCCACAGAACATTGTTTTCAAAATCCCTTTCGATCAACTTAACCCAAGTAAATCTCCAATGGAAATCCTATAAATAATTTCTTTACATTTATTTTCTAGTGAGCCGTTAAGATGCGTGTGAACGTCCTGCTTGTTAATGTGACGGTTCACTTTCTTTTCTCTCCCCAACATTTAACAGCAGCTGCCCCAACATGTGTTATAATACGGTGTGAGGTAGTGAGCAGTACGGGACTATGCTTTACCATGTGTAACAGATAGCATAACGCAGCACGGAAGCCTTCAGAAGTTCTCGATGCAAGCTAAACAGCTGTGTTAACAATAGCTATCCACAACAATGTGATCATCGGGATGTGGGTCCTATGACGTAACACGAACAAGGTTGTCACGGCGTTGCCTTGCAGTCGTTTACCTTACACGAAATATCAACACTTGTAAAAATAGCTTCTTCTTTCCTGGATCTCAACCTGAAACGGAAAGTGCCCACCGGACAAAGGCGATATTGATAAAACATATCCTTTTGATTAGCAAGGTGTTCACGAACAAAATACTGACAGATTGTGAGGAAACTTTTTTTAGCGTTATGTAAACGAAATGTTGCTTTGTGTATCTGACGTAATGTCAAATCATCATATTTTTGACATTCTTGTTTCAAAAATACTTTGCCATTATAGTTGTTTGTGGATTGTAGGTCTTCATAAAGCAAATAAATAGGGGAATAGTATGGATACACACAGGAACTGTGCAAAAGGTGAAGACATATGTATTCGTATGTATATATAATATAAGTATGCAGCACAAACTTGTGACCACGGGAGCAAATCAGTGGACATTCATTTGAAATGTCTTGAGTTATGCCTCACTACTAGTAAATATGTTTCTTAGTTCGCGAAAAGATCAAAGACGCCCCCATCCTAGATCCTGCAATAAAGTACGCTAAAATACGTCATTGTAATCGGCTAACGTCACAATTGGCTGTTTTATTTTACTCCCTCGTTAGAACGCGTAACCAGATTACCGATATTCTTTAGCCGTTACGTTCCGATTGATTGTATCATTTCTGTTTCAAAGAAAAGTTATCAAAATCATTTTAAAACATTAAGCAATTTTGGAAGTATTATAAATTCGATGAAATACACAAAAGCTCAGAAGATGCTCTCGCTTATTCATTTTGGTCAGGTCGCCGTGTGTAAAGCGATTCTACTGTTTCGAAAGCCACAACTTATGTCGTGCAACACACGGCTTACATTGCGTAAACCAGTGTTTAAAAAGTTGTCATAAGTTATTGTCACCAAATAACCTTTTCAGTACAATTGACAATATATAGTTACTACCAAGTTAGAAGACATGAAAAATTGTATCGCTCTCGCCAAATTGAGTAATGGGCGTGACGAATGCGTGTCACGTGATAAGCTGTCACGACAAAAACGTCGAGGATAATGTATAGTTTTGCTCTGAACTATTATAACGTTAAAGCACGAGGACGCAAGTATCCTTGTGCTGTAACTATAATAGTACAGGGCAAAACTATACTTTATCAGACAACACATGGCGATAAAGCATACCTTATTTCTTAATTTAAATAGTTGGTCGGATTACAGCATCCAGAATTCATTACTCACCCCTAAAGAACGCAGCCTTATAAAACACACTGCCTAAAATATTCAAGACAGGAAAACTATATTTTGATACGAACGCCCCAGGGGAGTTAAAAATGTCATGCCCTCTTGTCAGTGTGTTTTTGAGACACGTTCACATACGCAGAACATTCGTTTGTTGTGTGAACATCTGAGCCCCGTTCCTCAAAGCGACCTTAGGCTTAGTTAGGCACCGGTTCCGAATCGATTTCCTGTGCTATGACAGTCGTAAGCCTATGATAGGATGCAACTCCACAGGACATTGTTTAAAACATTATTTACGATCAACGTAATGCTAAAATCCATTTGTGAAACAGGGGCCAGATCTGAACATGATTACATTTTTTATTTTGTGCTTAATGCAATAATTCAAAACACGACATACGAATCACAGTTTTGTGCTAAGTAACTCGTTGAATTAAACCATGTCTAACCACATTTATCCTAATTATCGGCCTTTCCCCGTCTGTGAATGCCCAAGAGATTGAGACAATAGCTTGTCATTACCATAATGACGGTACTTATGACGGTTCTATTTCCAAGTCGCACTTTTGTTGTACTACAAGTAGCACTATTGTGTCTGAGTGTCGGTCCCAGGAGCATACACCAGTCATTTCATCGTTCGTATTGAAAACGGCAAACAGATGCAGAATATGTATCAAAGACAGCAGTTGAATAGTCCCAATATAATGTAAAATATTTTTAACGTACGCAAAGAACTGCATAAGAGAGTTTAAGTAAGTACTTTTTAGTCAACAGCATTAATGATGTTTGAAATTAATGTTCAAGACATGTTCGGGATCAGTTGTGTGAGCTCGAATCTCCGTCATGTTTCCGGTAGCAGAAAAAGCCGTAAAAACATTTCTGATCATCTATTAAAACACAGCAACGTAATCATAACATTGAAAATGCACGTGCACTTCGTGAGTTTTTTCCAGTATAATTCACGGGCACAGGGAGCTGAGTACCCGGTTTACAAAATGCCTCGAATGAATCTGCACCAAAGGGAATGCGCTATGTGACTCCTTGAAGCTGACATTTAAAACAATGTTATTGCTAGGCGCCACCAACGTCCTAATCGTCACTCAACATTCCAAAATGAAAACGCCCGTCCACATACCGCCAGGGTGACACAAGCATTCATTCAGCAAGCTGGAATTAATGTTATGAACTGACCAGCATATTCTCCAGATTTTAACCAGATTGAACATTTGTAGCATAATCTGGGGAGATGAGTTTATCGACGTCAGCCGCTGACCGTCAACGTCGGAGAATTGACACTGGCTTTGCAACAAGCATAGGAGAACGTTCCCAATGTCTTTATTGCTTTCTCTTTGCTTCATTATGTCATTGCTTGTGTTAGATGAAATGGAGGATGCAAAATAGGGTGACTTTGTTTGACTTTGCTCTCGCATTTGTCGATATCCCGTTTTTTTTTCTAAACCATAAACAATGCTGCTTACCTATGGAATTAATTAAACGATTTTGCATCCAAACCTTTTGGTTTATATCATTTTAGTTCTCATCCAACAGAGTTATGCGTTTTCTTTGCCGGTCAGTATAGAAATAGATATCCAGCACTCTCAATAACCCGATGCTTGGCTTTCAGCTGAGATCACAAGACGACTCATTCAGCCCATGCTCTTTGCTTAGACATCAAGAAGTGACAGCAATGACAAGAGTGTCAATATCGGCGCTATGATAACTAATTTCATATCTATGAGACTGTACGTGAGTGTTTTAGGAAGGTGTATTTGACCTAGTCTTTGCACGTCAAACTTCTTGAGAAGTGACAAGTCAATGTGGGATGCATAAATACTCATCCAGCATGTGATATACACCTATCTGAAAGAGAAAGTTATTAAGTTGGTATTTTAAATAAATTGTATGTCAAAATCAAATTTAAAAAAACATATTTTTTTATAAATCTGTCTTTAAATGAGGAGTCATTATCTGAATAACATTTTTGTTGGTAAAGGTACATGTAGCATTAAATAGTGTGTGAGGAAATTCTGTATATCAATATATGTGCCTTGAACTACGTGTACAGTCCCCGATTATCTGATGTCTGTTTAGCGAGGGCTGATGTATGTACAAGACAACTACTGACAAACTGACTTGTGTACACACATGCGATTAGGATGCTGGAAAATAAGGTTTTACTGATTCATATTGACATAGGTTAATATTAATAAATGCGTTCATTGCAGGCACTGGGAGTTAAGTACTTCTAGTCACTGTTGATGGCGGGTTTGTGTTCTTGATGTGCATGGGTTCATTTGGAGAAAGGTAGTGGTTGAAAGGTGGTGTCGAAATGTGTTTGATGTTGCATGAAGTCGATGAACTGTGCCCATGTAATGAATGGTGATGGTGTTATTGGTGGTGATGGTGATGGACGCTGACTCTGGCGTGGGTTTGGAGAGGGGTACAGGGTGCACAAAAATGCATAGACATTATTCAGCGGATTTTCATTGATTTGATAATAATTCCTACCAAAATCTCATCAAACCAATGAAAATCCGCTGAACAATTGCTGTACATTGTTACCAGTGGTAGAAGCGATTGTTGTGTTTTTTAGGGTTTTGGGTATTGGTTGAGTTCCTCGAATACGTGTTTGAGGTAGTCAAGTTTGTGTTGTAGTTTAGTAGAACAGATGCTCTTGCTCATCTTGTGAGGGTGAACACGATGTCTGAGTTCGTCATGCATGGGTGATTGGAGCCATGGTGGATGTACTGGTTGGTTTGGTGATATTGAATTTTCGAGTTTCTGAGGTAGTCTTCTGATGACGATGATATCTAAGAATTGGAGTTGGTGCTCTTTGCCTGTCTCCTTTGTGAACTTGGCATGTTGATATTGTTTGTTGAGATGCTGGAGAAGCTGCCCTGGAGTGGTGACTAAGAATCGATATGTCAAAATTTGTCATATGTAAGGAAAGTCAATCTTTGTGTCTTCGTTCATTACAGCGTTTTTATTTGTTTCGATTTTTATTTATACTTTCACCTGAAGCTAGATTGTATGTGATCGATAATTAACTTACTGATGAAAGAATAAAACAAACCCTTATTCCATCTTGTATAATTTTAATGTTTTTGTGAAGAGAATTTGCAGCTACAACTATTTGAAGTAGACAAATGCTGTTGTACACAACATTCATAATGTCAGCTTTAGCCTCTGAGAATGTGTGCAATGAATGTTCAGACCAACTGATATAATATCTGTTCTAACATAAATTTACCATCACTGAAATAGATGTCAATTGTATTGCAATTTATTTCAAAAATAGTATTTTGGGGAACAAAAGCTTCACCCTTACCGAGCGGCTCACGGAAATATTCGGGTCAGGTAACTAGCCTGACCGGATATTTCCGTGAGCCACATGGACAGACAGGCGGCGATGTTGAGTAAAACACAACCTGGGATAGGCGAACCCTCCGAAATTCTAGGACATGCCACACAGGATACCTTCTCCAAAATATGCCGCGCGGGAAGGGTTAATGTTAATCTGCTGTTGACCAACAACCATATGAACCTCTACCTCAGAAGCTACAGTTGATGATATGACTTGAAGTGAGAGAGCGAGTTGTTGTTGGGACCGCTTATATTAGGCACTATTACACTCGTTAGTGGCGAGAAAGTTTAAGAGTTTAAATTAAGTATCGATTGTACAAGAATAAGTTTTAGAGAAAGTACTTTTGCGAATTTAGAAATTAAACAGAAATATCACAGTGAGACTTGTAACGACTCAGATCCGCAACAGCCTCCAATTTCATCGACGAAAGTAATTTTTACTGATCACATAATATGAGCACATCAAGTGGGTAAAGAGCACTCTGAGATCAGTTAATCTATACTTGTTCAATGCGTCATGCACAAGCACTGAACTATATTTTTTTGCAGGCTACCCCCTCCTCTCAACCGACTGCCCCACCTTGTCCTCTCTCCTTTTGAACCCGTCCAGTGTTTCTTATATTACTATACATCTATGAGCTCATAGCAACTGTGACTTAGGATACACACTGGGTTGACACACTGGCGCCCGTTTCACAAAGACGTCTTAACTTTATGACGTCGTAAACCATGTCACTAGGTTTATGGATTTGTTTTACAAATGCACAAAATCGTTATTAACTGTGCACTTTCCAAAGAAAAACTTGTTTTTCTTTGGAAAGTGCACAGTTTACAACGATTTTTATTAAAAACACAATTAAACGAAGAATGTACACAGTTTACGAGTTCGTTAAACGCACAATTAAGCGAGGAAATACGCAGTTTACAACGATTGTTATTAAATCACAGTTAAGCACACAATTTTTGATAATTTTAACGTTTGTAAAATAAAACGGTTGTCTAAGGAAATTAGTTACCCTACGAGCGGTTGTGTGAAAACAAATCAATTTTAAACTTTGGCCAACCTGTGCTGTTTAGACTAATGTTAATAACCAAAAAAAATCGGTTTTCAAAAATCTATAAAAGTAAAACATAAAACAATGAAATTGACAACAAACGCGAGAACAATGAAACTATAGTAATAGCTTGAAATAGATTATCTCTATTGCTCTCCATCAGCGTTCTTGATATCCGTGGCATGTAGAAACTGATCTGCGTAGATTTTGCTGCAAGACATGTGGAATAAATACGAAGTACAAGAATATAATAGCATTATATTTCATTGACAAATGGCTTTACAATACCATTTCAGCATCATATCGGTGATATAGTGATAAGCGTGATAATACCTTAGTAATTGTAAAAAACATTGTTTCTAGGCAGATGATCTTACCAATGCCTTACCGCGGCATCATATCGATGACATATTGATAAGCGTGTTAATTCCTTTTAATTAAACAATTTCTTTTGTTTGCAAGCAGATAATCTTGCTGATGTATTAGCTCATCCTTACGTCAGTCACAAACTGATATGCGTCAGAAATCCTTGATAATTAAGTAGTTTTATTTGACTATAATCAGATAGCCTCAGCAAAGTTTTAGCGCGGTATTATGTCAGTGACAATTTGATATGCGTGATGAATCCTTAGTAATTAAACTCTTTTTGAGGCTTATAGTCGTGTAATCTTACAAGGCTCCATCCATCAAAGCGATTTTAGTGTTAAAATGATTGTGAAGAATTTTTGAAACAATGTCCTGTAGAGTTGTTTATTATCATAGTCTTACGGCCCTGGG
>JAULCD010043844.1:0-12328 GCA_032361085.1 Calliostoma canaliculatum | reverse complement strand
AATGGAGCTGTTCAGACTTTTACTATAGAGTACAGTAGAGATAATACAACATGGAAGAATGGGGGGAGCGTTGAAGAATCTGCAGAGAAAGATGACTATTCTCAGATCATTTCAAACCTGGATCCATTCACCACTTACTATGTAAAACTGGAAGCCAGGAACAAGTATGGTACAAGTGGCTTAGCAGAAATTGTTTCTGGTGTGACAGATGTAAAACCAACAGGTAATTGAGATACATGTATGTAACCTGCACAAGTCTTTAATTTTGATCTGATAAAGAGATTAAATATCAAAAGCATTTGACATGTAAATTTGGTTTTATATAAGAACACATGTAGAATATAATGTATTACCAATGGGTTTACTTTCTTTCACACTGATAGTTTGTATAGTTGACACTAGTTCAGACAAAACCAAAACGTATTGCATAAAAATCAGAAAATACAGCAAACTCCACAAGTTAACATGTATAATTGTATTCAATATAGATAGAGGCTCGTAAAAGTTTACGCATTTTGGTTAATAAACAGATACTATGTGACAGTGAAAGTAATTAAATGCAGACTCAAAAATAGTATTTAATATGTAACGCATTGAGATGAATTGACAAATAACCTTCTGACATAAATTATATCCTTTAAAATCGTACTTAGCATAAGACGATTGGTGACAGTTAGTTTCAATAAATTACTGTGACAAATATCTAAAATTGATCAAGCCTGATTCATACATATTGTCATTTCCTTCAGCCGATCGACAGAGAGGGAAAGGGAGATGACTTTAAACCTTGGTTACACAGCAAACAAATAGTATTCCTACTGATAACCATGGGGGTTACCTGCGCATGCGCACTACCGACTACTATGTTTCTTTTGGTTGGCTATCTTGGTCTTCATTTCTCTTTACCAGCCTCTAGAATGAAATTTCGAGAGAGACCTGTTTTGTTGTTAAACACCTTATGTGTGTTTTTCACTTTAGGAAGTATTCCTATCATTTCTTAAATATGTTTACAAGTGCTGTTAAGTATCACCTTTGTGGGAAATGCATATGTTTTCATTGTACGACCCACATGAGTTCTCAGAAGCTTTATCCACTCCTATAAGCATCGTGGGACTGACCCTTCACTGTCTAGGGTCTTGCAAAACTTCCGTACCGTACACAGCAAGAAACTCCGGTTGCGGGTCAGGTGCAGCAACTCAAGGCTGATATCATGCTGCCAGAATGACTGACCAACTGTCAGCAACTGTGAATAAGTTTATGGGTTCAGACTTGCAGTCGCAGGCGGGCGCTACGTTTGGCCAAGTCCCAACAGCCTATCTTAGCGCTTCTACACACACTTGAACGCCTGGGTTAGCTTTCACAAATGCACATGGATCTTTGACACAGTTTAGCATACTGTATCAGGCATCCCGGATGTACCATAATCCAGCAGGTTGGACGCACACATGTGCAACAACAATAGCATAACACAGCCCTCCTGCACACACGACTAATGGGTACAAGTGCGCTCTCGCTTTAAGACGCACAGTGCCAGGGCCATTCTTGGTTTCTGCTCAGGACCAGCCAATTAAAACCGACGATACCGCTCTTTCATCCACCAGCTAGCAACTTGTCGTGTTATAAGGAAGATGAAGAGGATAGTATATACCACCTCCGGCATTCCAAGGTTTTGGCATTTGTCTCCAGGGTCCCTCGGACGGTACTTATCATACTTCAGCAGCTTAGGTTGATGAGGAAGAGCAGGTTTAAATGCAGCCATCGCTGATGCATGCCCATCAGTGTTGCTATTTTGACTACTAGGAAGTTCCTCTTAAATGGGGTCACCTGCGAGAAGGAGGCACCCGCTTTGATCGAGTATTATACCTCTCATGCTACAATGACATCTTATCAATTTAAGTTGTGTGACAGGATTGAAGGAATATGGAGAATAAGATGATTAATTAGGACAAGATGAAACAGTAATGTTGATTAAATGTGATTCTTTTGTTAAGCAAAGAAAACAATTCTAGTCTAGTATGCAGTGAAACGTTATTCTAGGGTGAGGCACACACAGAGAGGACAAAGTCCGACCTGGGTAAGGCACATTTACACTGAACTACGCCTGGCTGTCAACGTACGCTGTTGGTTGCTGTCAGATGGGCACTGTCATAAAACAATACATATTGATATTTTTGTCACTTACCGTTATATTTAACTTTCAATATACAAGACCCTAACAGGTAAAGGGGTAATTTCCATTATAATGCAAACGTCAAAAACATATTGAGCTGACAAGTCTATCGACTGAATTCAGATGATGGCATTTGTCAATGAGTTCACATGGGTTGTCCACACATATGTACAGTAATGAGTGCACCCTTAAAATGGCGCAGATGACAGCAGATGCATACCCTTAACAAGACGTTAAAATTGAATGGGTAATATGTGCACTTCTTTCCAAATTGATGCCTCCCTTTTCTCCAAGTTCTGTACTGAACGGCCACGCGTCTGCACACGATGAACTACACAGATCAAAACGTGACTAATAGGGTTGAGATCAGGACCAATAGCTGGTCACTGAAACCTCTCCACAAGATTGTGGTGAATAGCGTTGTTCACTAAAATGAAACGTTAGGTTCTGGCGTTGTCATCAATGAACAGCTGCCTTTAGCAAAAACGATTGTCAAAATAGAGAATGACATACGATTCAGTACCTCACGAAGGTATTTGTTAGCGACTTGACAGCCATTAATGTTTCAGGACCGTGCTTTATGCAAATGGATGCGCCCCACCAGCGGTATAAACGCTCTATCTTCACGATTCGACGTCACCAAAGGAAGTCCAGAATGGATGTTTATTTATACTGTGTTGGGATGTGAAGCTTTATTTCTATTTGCTTTTTGGCCATATATTGTTAAACTAATGTCAAATGTTAAACTTGATGTCAACTAATGTTACTGTCATTGTTGTTTAGGAATACGTGATTATAGGTATTTAACTGTGAGGTGTGTAACCTTTTCTCCTATGTGTATATGCAATTTTGACACAGTGGTTAACAGGGAAATGTGGCTTTTCCTGTTCATACCCACGCTACTTTGGTCTAACCCGAGAATATGCTTCCTTTAGCATAAATATCCTGAATACTCGCTGTTGTTTTGCAGCCTATAGTTACTACTCTATGGGCTTCGGTTACTTCACCTTCGGCCTCTCAACTGGTCATGAGTGTTGACCCATCACTGCCATCAAGGTCTCCAACAACACGTACAATGACTCTTTAAGAGACACCTTTGAGAGAGTCCTCCATGCTCTCCCGTGTTCGGAGGTCTTTGTAGCGTTAGCCAACTTATTTTAAGATTTTAAGATTATGCTTTCCCTTCAGGGTTTAATATTGCCGACATTTTAAACTGGCCTTCACTTTCACCTCCTGCTTTGTTCACAAGTTTATATTAGACACTTTTTAGAATGTTTATGCCATCAGATGCTTTTCCTTCCAGCCACCTTACTAGCTTAATGACATGGCTTTCACAAAGCAAGTTCCCAAGGACATCTATGGCCAGTATCCCATTGTGCGTTACCGCTTCTAAGTTTTCTTTAGATTACTTATTATGGCATTGAGATTAATGTGTATATAACAAATCGATTTCAGGTACTATTACTTGTTTCAGTGGCTCCGGTGTCAAGGTTTGGCGTATGGACTGAAGTTGGAATCGGCGTCGGAGTTGGTCTACCGGTGATTGTGATCATTGTGGTGGTCTCTGTTGTATTATATCGAAGACACGCTGTACAGACCGGTATACAACACACTTTAGTGTTTTTATTATAGTCATATTTATAAATATCACATTGCATAATTAAAAAAAATAATATAGAACATCTATTACCATTTTATTCCCTTGATGAGCTTTAGCTTGATGCGTTTTAAACTATAAATAGAGAACAAAATCAAGTACCTTAGTGTGTTTAGTTGTCGAGAGAAATACACATACAACTTAAAAGACTATGGCGAAGAAGTCATTTGCAAGTTAAACAGGCTATACAAGAATAGACATTTGGTAATGCAAGAACAAAATTGACGAATTCATGAAGACATTCATTGCTTTAAACGCTAACATGGAAAAGGGTAGTTTCTATAATAATGCAAACGGCATGAACCTATTAAATTAGCAAGTCTATCGACTGACATCAGGTGATGACATTTACCAAAGAGTTCACATTGGAGGACCACAACAACGTACAGTCAGTAACAAGTACATCCTTAATTAGCCAAGATGATGGCTGCAACCAGTAAACACATAACCCTAACAAGACTTTAAAATTAGATCATGGGTAATCTATACGACTCTTCATTTACTAATGGCTCCACTTCCCTTAAATTCCGTACTAGATTGTAGATCAATGTGTGCAGGTGCGTGCCAAAGACCTAAATGTGTCCAATAGGGTTTAGATCAGAATTCGCAGCTGGTTAGTTACGCTTTTCCAAGGTATAGTGGTGGATACAGTTGTTTACTGCAATAAAACGGTGGGATCTGGCATTATTATTAACGAACACTGTTTCAGTACCTCCCGAATGTACCGATCACTTGTCAGATTGCCCATTATAGTAAGCATGTCCAACTTGCAATCGTGTCTGAAGCATCCCCAAGCCGTCACGTAGTATTACTAGAAAGAGTGTTCTTGGGAGCATATACTGTATGTGTAAACCTCCACACCCGTACTCAACCGTCTTAGGCATGCACTACGAGCAAAATTTTATCGGACCAAAAGACCATTCTCGAAAACCTGGGATCCCAGTTCCTTCTTGCTTGACACCACATTCAGCACTGTCTTTTATGGTCAATTGTTAACTATGGACACCTGATGATCCTCCATAAAGCTTGTTCAGCAGCTTTTAATCGATAGATTCTCTAATGTCTTTAAAACCTAAGTGGCGATTTGATAGCTGTTGGTGCTTCAAGACCGTGATCAATACAAATGGCAAGCATCTCACCAACCATACAAGTGACCTACCTTCACTATGTAACGTCGAAGGAGGACGTTCTGAACGTGGACGGTCATTTACATAATGAATATGGACATGTTTGCTAATTACTGTGTAATAATAGCATGTTAATCTTGCAATTGTATTTAATGACAATTATGCGGTTTGGAAACAATCACTGTGTCATCTGTGCACTTCAGACAACCGCCTACATGCCATTGTTCCGGATAATGATAATCCATCGGATAACAACCTAATAAATAGTGAAATTGTCATGCATGATCATACTGCACATGCATATTTTGTTTTGATGTAAGACTCGATTTCCATAAGTTTTCTGACTACATATGACAAAAAAACCATATAATGTCCAAAAATGACACTGTCAATGATACACGTATTTTATTTCAAGGTAGCCCTAATATCACTCACTTACTCAAATCACACAATACACAAATTTTCACAAAGACATTAAAACAAAAATAAAACAAACATAGAATAATATTTTCTGTCTCTGTCTCTGTCTCTGTCTCTGTCTCTCTCTCTCTCTGTCTCTCTCTCTCTCTCTCTCTGTCTCTCTCTCTCTCTCTCTCTCTCTCTCTCTCTCTCTCTCTCTCTCTCTCTCTCTCTCTCTCTCTCTCTCTCTCTCTATCTCTGTGTGTGTGTGTGCCTGTCTCTCTCTGTGTGTGTGTGCCTGTCAGCCTGTCTGGCTAGACCTAACAATGACTTATGGTCTTGTTAGTCTTTGTTGCCTCAAATGTGTCCCAACCACATGAATAGAGCGAGCTGCACTTGCAGTTCATTCAGTCAACCATACAAAACCTTAAATACAATTTGTAAGTCCACACATTTTAGTCCCTACTGCTCAAGCTCATTAAAAATATCAGCTCATAAACCAACTACGGTGGGAAAGCTACTCTCGAATGCAGATAGATGACAGTGGGTTTGCTAAATAAAAGGGAGGATATCTTATTGTCACCACACGTTTTGTTGATAAGAAGCAAAACAAACAAATGACGTCAGTGACGGGTTGAGGTCTGGTATGCCATAAAAGTCAATGCGAAAAGAGGACAGATATATTTTCTTTGGCAAGCTGACAGCATTTCAAATATGTTTATACAGGACATGATGTTACATTTAAATCTATGATCAAGGATTATGTACAACACCGACCAATTGCATTAATGTATAGTGCCTGAATCAATGTACATATCGACTGACACTTTAAGCGATTATATGTAAGATCTAACATATTACATATATTTTAGACATACTAACTGAAATGTTTGTCTGTGACTCTAATAATAAGATGAATATAGAATATTAACCTCGCTCCGGTGTCATACCATTGTTTTGAAACGAGTAAATAATCTTCGTATCTGACTCGCTATTGCTATTCATTCATTTCATAAGAATGGTGTGACACGGAAGGGAGATTAGTATTTTATTTATTACTCGCCTCCTTAAAAGTAAATATGGCTTGAACTGTTATCTTTCTGTTTAACTTAACTTAGAAATAGTGTATGAATACAATATATTCTATCGTAACACGAGGTGTTGATGTTGATTTATTTGTTTTACTTTAAATGTTCATGTCATTACCTTTTCAGTTGCTAAAATCATCTGTGTCCCAAATTCTACTTTATTCGAATTATTATTAATCTACCTAATTCCAAATAACCTTAAGTAATGCTACAAATTAAATAAAGTTGGAAATCATCGCTCATCGAATGTATTTTCGTCACAAGTTTATGGTTCAAGTGATTTAAGGATGTTATGAGCATCTATCAAAAACTAAGCAATATTTGTATGGAACAATACTTTCCTGAATGTATAATAAACGTAAATAAATACTTATCTTATCAGCAAGTGTACTTTCATGGCACATTTTATGGTAAATGAAATGTGTAACAACGCACATTGGCCATGACACCTTCACTTCAGACATCACCGTGGATGTGAGGAGGCATTGCATGTATTGAGTGTTTTATAAGATTATTTATAGGCATTGTGTTGGTGTAAATAAAATATGACTTGACCAAGAAGCCAGAAATGAGGTGCTTTACATATAATAACTAATAACATTTCATGTTTTGTCACTCTTTTAATAATAAAGGGTATTTAAGTAGATACGCATCTTAACCTCATCTTATTTTCACAGAGTTTTAACACAAGACAACACCCTGCCATCACACTAGTTTCTCTTACCATTAGTGGTGAAATCCCTTCCCCATTTAGATCCTGCCTACCTGATTACAATACAAACACATCATTTGCAAATGGTTTCTTTTTAAAATACAGTCAGACGAAACAAAATCAATATGACTACAATTGAACACAGTCTACAATAAAAAAAGAGGCCTGCTTTACTTATTTTGTTTTCAAAGAGTGGTGAAATAAAACAGCACTTCGTCATCCCATGCACTGGTTATTCAACAGACAAACATTTCAGTTGGTATGTCTAAAATGTCAGATAAATTTTCAGGTCGTGTGCATAATCCCTAAAAAGTTCAGTTGAAGAATACATCAGGCATTATACGTAATGACTGGAATTTCCAAGTATTATAATTTATCCCTAACAACACATAACACATATTAACTGTCATATGTATATTACATATAAATACAATGTTGAACACTTTGTTTTCAGGTAATCGGGCACACACAGGTAACACAATGTAAGTATGTCTCTCATTTATATCAAATATGGTTATTGGGAAAGCTGATTTTGTAAATAAGCTCATCATCTGTAAATTAATTCATTACTGTTCATGCTGATTAAATTTCTGTTTTTCCCCAGGACTTCACACGAAGCAGCATCAGCACCAAGTAATCAAGGTAAATTTTACAGTTTAACACGTAAATAAACATCACACCGTTTATAACAAAATAAAGGACGATATTACAATATTTATCATGACGTCACGGTACAAATTACATTGGATAAAAAATCAAGTTGTGCGATATATCAGGCAAGAATGCCAGGACTGGATGAATACAGATGACAGAAAGTTTACAATATTTTGTATTTACTACACATAATTTAACAGTGGTCACCAAAGGTGTGGTAAAAAGAAATTTTGTCCCTGCTTTATGTAGACCATACATTATTGAGCGTACATTATCACATCAGTTGCGTGAATGTAGCAACCATGTTGTCAGGTTGCACATTTTTCTTAAATATCGATACAGTTTTAGAATTGACATTATAATTGACACTAATAATGTCTTATATAGCACCGTCAAACACGTTGCTTTGACGTCACAGCCTTTCATCAGAAACATTGCAATGTTTGAATCTGGCTTGTCATAACGTTACGTGACCAACACACTTCACGTCAGCCAGAGCGTGGCAAACAGCATAGAACCGATATCAAACATTTAGTACATATGCATAACGTCATAGGGGTTGTCGTCATAACTCCACAACTCAAGGCCAAGACTAGTTCATCACTATTCAGATATTACAACACACTGTATTTACAGCAACGATCAAAATGAACAACGTCATAAACACCAAGTAAGTCAACATAACCACCTGGACAATATGTAATCGTCTTCTCACAGCTAATCTTTAGTCGTTTACATTCACTTGCTAATTCGTCACAGGCTTAAACGTTTGGACTGGGTTCAAGACTTGGATACATTAGAGCTGGCTACCAGTTACCAGGTTTTACGATGATAACATCGATGAACATGTTTGTTATGAGGGTGGATCTACTATTGTCTTGGAAGGAATTGGTAGACATGGCAGAACTGTTCTGCATATAATGAGAAGGGGCATATTGACCAGCATTTGCTACAGTGATTAAATCCTAAACGTGTATAAGAGACCGTGCACTGGTGCTTTTGATCCTAACTTTATTGTCACGTACTGGAGAAACGTCAAGCAGAACCTGGTTCTCTAGAAGAATTTGTCAAGAAGTGGAATAACGTTTCATTGGCATACATTCGGGGAATCATTGACATGAATCGTTGTTGCCAAACTGTAATCAATGTACATTAACTTTAAATGGAGGAATTATTTTTCAGTGTTCAGTTTGCCATTGATAAACCTTTTCTTATCAACAGTGATTTGTTTTAATTTAATGCGCTGTTATCATTTCAACATTCATTACAGTAAAAAAATTGTTTTATTGACTGATGAAACTCTTTTTATCATTTCTAGTAAACAAACAGTTCTTATAATATACGATTCCTACCAGTTTCATTTGCAGCCAAAACCATGGACAATGTGTCAATTCTTATTATATAACTACACGTTGCATCATAACGAAACAACGTGCATTTCACTCTAAATGGCAATGATGATAATTATGTGATTGTGGCGATAATGGGAATACTAAAACAATAAAATATACATCTGCATTTAAAATGAACGTTAAATTGTCTATGCACAATTCTATCATACGTCTGTTCTTCTCTCCAGAACTGAATACCTATGCTGTGTTTCACGAAAATACAACAGAAGCTCAAACATATGAGAAAATAACCTCAGGCAGTATCTGCGAAGGTAACAATTCAGTATATACTTGTCAGTTGTTATGTCCTCAAGATAACACCAGAACTAATGGTATCAGCTGTTTTTAATGATGATGATAATAATGAATATGTTAACACAATGCAAAATCACAACGAATCCTCTAAATATTAACATGGCACTTTTCTCCTGCACATATAAGTACATGACACGAACCTGCACATGGGAGGATAATCTTTTATATATGAGGTGGAAAGGGTGTTGGTGTGTGTGTGTGTTTGGGGGGTTTACATTGGTGATGCAGGCTTTTCTCCTGCCATAATACTTGCCGCGGTCATATAACATGAAATATTGTTGAAAACGGCATTACATCCTAACTCACTCCTCATACACTTCACTAACGTTTATATAACACAAAGTAATAACAGTGCCAGATATACAACAATACTTATGTTTATAATAGCAATATGACACTGTGGGGTTTCCGGGGAGTGTTGTCGGGCACTGGAAAGAATAGGACCACAGTAACCCTATGCTTGACGTACACGCCGGCCAAAATCAGGATATTTTGCTGTAGCTTTTCTTTCTGTCAGTCTCTTTTTTTCATCTGCTACTCCCTCGGTATACCTCCTGTACACCACATGGCGATATAGCTTAAATATTGCTGAAAGTCATGTTAAACTCTATTTCACTAACTTCACTCACTATAATAGCATTATCATACGGCACCAGTCGGTCACATTTGCGTATTACCTTTATGTGAAATGCAATTTTCAAAGACACTACATTTAAAACACACTCTGGAATTGACATTGAAGTTCAGTAGTATAGCATTTCTGGTTTAATGAAATGTGTATATTCACACTGTGCTAAAATCTACTAAAATAGTACTTTTTTCAAAACAAATAAATAAAATCAAATTAAATTGTTTACATGTAATTTCAAACCTATTTCAGTTGAAACATTACATTCACATGCATATCAAACTATTAATGACATTCGAACAGAAAAAAACCCCAAAAAACACATGTTGATATGAATCAGCCACCCTCTACCCTCTTTAGGAAAACTGTATTTTCACGTTTTTAGCAATTCAAGGTGCAAAATAACCATGTCCACGAGTAAGAAACCTTTAGCATGTAACATCTTGTATTTTTCTCAAGGTAAACAATGGTTTATTTCATTCACTAAGAATCACAATCTTTGGACAACATTGTAAAAGTGAATCTGAGGTAAGACATTTGTTTATTCTCCAGATCCTGAACACATCTATGAAAACCATGGCGCAGTAATGCAGTGACCATTCAGTGGCCAGATGTATGGGTTTGTTTGACGACAACGGAATCAACTTAAACTTTGCCTTATTTATACTGTCAAACAGTGAACCGATGGTTTAACTTTAATACTAAAAATAGTAACCTTTGTGTACTTTTTTGTGTCATAGTGATGTGAATGTTCTAAACTTAGGGAAATAGAGTAAATTGTGTGATTTGTGTTTACTTTTTTTAGATCCATTTATGAAAACCCTGGATCAGACATAAACGACCATTCCATGGCCAACAAAATTGCATGCGATAGAGAGAAGAAAATAAGCTGCACAAAACTTCAACTTGTTATATTTTTAACGATAAAACAGTGTTGAAACTTCTAAAAATAAAATTGGTGTGTGTGTGTGTATGTGTGTAATTAACCTAACACAGGCGTATGCGTTCGCAATTTCCAGAATGCCACGTACATTTCTGCACATACCTGTTAAGACAAAGCTGTCGTAAAATTATGACGTCGCAAACCATTCCCCCGAGGCAATGGTTTAGAATTGTCAAAATCATTGTAAACTGTACACTTTCTTGAGAAGTTTTTTGTTTGAAAGTGCACAGTGTACAATGATTTTGACAATTCTAATCCTAAACCATTGCCTCGGGGGAATGACAGATTTGAGGCATGTGTAATTTCAAACCACTCGCTGAGTCATAAATTTACAACTGATTTGTAAAACGGTACCTTAGAAATACTGTTTTACTTCCTTAACCGTATTACCATTTATACTATTTTAAAGAAAATGGTATATTAAAACGAAAACAAAACAGTTCAAGAAAGTCACTTCCTTCCCAAACAGAGTTAATTCATACATATAATGCTTCCTTGTCTGTCTATCATTTGTTCAACCCTGACCTGCCTCCTTACGAGGCTTCTGATTTATAACAGAACAATGCACAAACAAGCATTGCGTTTTCCTTCTTGTAAAGCACAGACAATCAGTCGTGACCAAAGAGGGTTTTTTTTGCACGAAGAACTCATATTTTTTTACTGTGCTTAAGTCGGATAGAGAACTCGTGACAGTACTTTATTGGGATATAAAAATAAATTCACGATTACGTATATAAAAGGTCACTCGTCTTTTATATATTACTCAGCTTATCCGCAATATGTTGTCAGAAGAGGTATAGCTTATTAACTATATCGTCAATAATATATGAAAGTTATTTCCATCAGTATTTTTATGTTTCCTCAAACTTGACAGTGTTACCTCCCTTGATATACAACACACACGGTGATCCTCTGCACACTCGGTTCACATTGTTCTGTAATAGCCACGCACTTTGTCAATAGTATGTCTGTTAATACTGTTTTGTATCAAGAATATATATTCGATCTAACTGGAATTGTTCACACAAGAAATGTTACAAGGAAGGGTGTTTGCTAAGACAATTACATTTATTTTTATCATGGATGATGTTCTTTGTTTTCTACTCTGAAGTTGTTATGCTCACAGCTAATGTAAACGGTTTGTTTGAAATTAATCATAATTACATGGTGCTTAATTGTTTTAAGGCACCTATTTATACAGATCTATAGTATGCTTATGCACAGTATATACTCAGTTTTCATCT
>JAULCD010043734.1:0-12328 GCA_032361085.1 Calliostoma canaliculatum | reverse complement strand
GATGACATCTGTATTGTCCTGAATAAACACACTGGTATGCTCATGTTTTCGTCATTTTGTCCCATAACAAACATGTTTATCAATGCATTTTTCAAAATCGAGTTTTCACAAACTACCTTTGTGGAATTTCAAAATAATCTTGTGGTCCTTAACTTTTGTTGTTGAGTATATATATATATTGAGGATATCGATATCACAATACTCAGAGATTGACTGATTGTTAAACACTTTAGACAATAAAACTGACTTTATTATTACAGCAATGACTTTATTCACACAATTTTGAAAACACATTATTACAATATGTCTGATATAAAACAAACAGCTAAACAATAGGTGTGAATTACATTAGCATTTGTTGACACTGTTGTGGCATCTGCTAGTACACAGCACACACGACTTTTTATATTTACGATTATTTGGGTTTGCACAATGACCAAGTCAGACCACATAAGCTTCAGTTCAGTATTTCTATAGGCATTAAACTCAGACCCATTTTCACTTTGTAAATGAATAAGAAAGAGAGGTGAGAGGACGGAGAACACATAATTGAGTAAAGGGGTTTTGGTACACCACGATTCACTTATGCAATCTAAAGGTTATTGAACGCATATCCACAAGATCTGTCCACGAAACAAGCACTGTTAGGTATCACCGTTTAATGGAACATGTTTCCTCTTCTTGTGGCATTATTGGCAGATTCAAGGAGATGTTCACAAAATGCAGACTCCATGATGATAAAAAAATCAATGCGATGACCAAGAAGACATAACTTGCATTTTAAAACATCTCTCATGAAACAAGGAAGTCTGTGCTCTAAATTTGATTAGTTTAGTCTATAACATGGCATGATTTAACAATCAGTAACTCAATCTGTACGATAATTAAGGTTAATTAATGTAGGCATTGTAAGCAGTGACTGGGTAGATCAAACAATGTTCACGTTGACTGTTTTGTATTTATTATTCACGTCACCTGATTGTAGATAGTGTATGCAACATTTACACACAGACAAAAGTTAAGTGTTACTAAATTATCATGACAGGCGTCATTTTTGTTACTTTACTTTTAAGTCCTAACACAAACAAAATGCAATTATCTTCTCATAAACAACACTTGATGTCTACCGTCTCTCCGTATTGACTTTCTTAGCCTACAAGACTTCGGCCTTTTGACAATGTAATTTTGTTTGGTTATGCGTAGATACTATGATGTCATCCCAGTTGTCTAGCAATGTCTCTGCCTGTCAGTTCTGCAACGATTATGACTATGATTTGTCATCTTCCTGCATTTAAAAGTTGCTTTTTCACCACAGTTAGTTTCCGAACTGCATCAGTAAGCAGTAAAATTGTGAAGTATCTTAACTTAAAACTTGTATTTCAGGATATATAGGGTCAGCTGAGTAAACTGAAAGTGTAACTTACTTTCTCATGTTTGAGTTTATGAATCTATCTAAGAATAGTCAGATCATATGTAACCAATTTTCTAGGTTTATTTTGGGCTTCACTTTTGTTCATGTGTGTATGTTTACTATGGTGGCACATAATGTAACTCAAACGTGCCATGAAGTGTGTTTTCCGTCTCAAACACATTTAGTAATTTATTGGGGCAGGATGTGGTTGCAAGGAGTGCAGAAAATAACATAAGCTGCTTTCAAAGTTTCACAGTTGTCAAGAGCGGAGAAGGACTTCCAAAATGTACTAAAGGTAAGACACATTACCCACTTCTATTTTTAATAGTTGTTGTTATTAGTCTTGTTAACAGTCATGGAGGACAATATTTATTGTGCAACTTGACACATACCATTCACACTTGGAGATGTTAGATTTATAGGATGTAAACGGAAATTGTGAACCCAAAGACGATACTAATGATGACAAAACATTAAGGAACCATTTGTCAATTTGCGCTGACCATGGTATATGGTGATATTCTGCTGTTGGTGGTAATCTGTAACAATTTTGGCCCTATGATATCTTGTTGTGGTGCCTGTTTATCGATCTGATCCCACAGGTGCTTTATCGGGTTCAAATTCCAGGATCTGAGGGCCAGGTAAGGTAATGTTGCTTTTGGCTAGGTAGTCAACTGCAACACATGCTGTGAGCAGTTTGGCAATGCCCTGCTAAAAAAAGTTCCTACTGGCAGTCGACAAGAGGAAACACATGAGGACAGAGAATCTGGTCGACATGTCGGTTTGCCGTTGAGTTGCATTTCGCTGGCATCAGTTTTGATTTAAGGTTGTGAAAGATAGCTCCCCACACCATTATATGCCCTCCACCAAATATGTCGAACTCACTGATGCAGTTAGCTGCAAAACGTTCATTCAGTGGTCTGTAAACACGTTGTCTTGAGGAGAAAATGTGATTCATCACTGAACCAAATGCGTCTATAATATCTACCGTTTCATGATTCAACCCTGTTAAACTATCTGATCGTGTCAGGGAAGGGGCAACTTTTGGATGTTTTGCACATGATCAAGCCTCTTTGAGACAGTTGCTGAATGTATGGTTGGACACTCTGCAGACTCCAAACTGTTCTTGTGATGTGTCCCAGCGGGTTCAGTGATGATCACGTAGGTGGGTTACCCAGATGTAACAGTCCTACATGTGTGTGGTGTCTTTCTGATCTTAGGCAATTTTTGGTTGAATTGGTCCAAAACAATCAATCCCACAAACCTGATATTGTGCTAGAATGAACAGTAAAGTTCCTAGCCATGACACTACTTGCTTCACTAGCTTACATATGTCCTATTGCAATATTTTGGTAGGCTAAAACTGTCGTGATAGATTTAGTAACCTTCTGGACCATGTCAACCCCTGACAGTTGATGTACTGTCTCCTTTTTCTAACACTGCTGCTCTAGCTCTAGCTGTCTTGACTGTGCTTTCTTGGCTGCAGAAGAGGCAATGTCGTAGGCTTGAGACAGACGTTTTTTGAGACCTTTAGTGTAAGTGGCCATTGACTTCAACTTGCTTAGCTCCATGTCTAGGCCGAAGGCTATGTCCACTGGCAGGCGAGGGTGGCGTCCATACATCAAAAAGAATGGAGCAAAGTTGGTCGATTCGTGCCTTGTACAGTTGTAAGCATGTACCATTGGTCCAACATGAGCTTTCCAGTTTTTCTTGCTGTCCGGATCAAGAGTGCCTAACATATTGCAGAGTGTCCTGTTGAAACGTTCACACATTCCGTTACCCATAGGGTGGTACGGAGTTGTCCTTGACTGTTTAATCTTCAACAGAGCACACAGTTCTTGCATGAGCTTGCTTGTAAAGTTTGCACCTTGATCCGAATGGATTCGCTGTGGTATCCCATAATGTATGACAAAGTTGTTAAAGAAAACTTCTGCAGTAGTCTTGGCAGTCATGTTTCTGGTGGGATAAGCCTGAGCATAGCGAGTAAAATGGTCTGTGACCACAAGCACATGCTCCTGTCCTCCTTTGGATGGTTCAAGCGTGAGGAAATCCATGCAGACAAGCTCGAGTGGCTGCGATGTATGGATGCTTACTAACGGGGCTCTTCCTCCTGTTGATGTTTTTCTCCGCAAACAAGGAACACAATGCTGCACATGTGTCTCGACATCCTTGGTCATCCCGGGCCAGTAGAATCGATCCTTGATGAGTGACAAGGTTCTGTCTCTTCCCGGATGTCCGACATTATCATGGAGACTCCTAAGTGCTGCAGATCTACACCTTGTTGGAAGGACGAGTTGTTCTTGGGTCCCCTCATCTGTCCTTGTAACTCGGTATAACACTCCCCGCTTGAGTTGAAACTGCTGATAGTTCTTTAAAAGCTTGGACATTTCTTTGTTTCCAATATAGTTGGTTCTGTCGGGTTTTGTCTTGTTCCTGAGGTGTCCAATGATGGTTTCAAGTTCTTGGTCCTTTGACTGGGCACGTCTCCAATCCCTGGCGTTGAAATCACATCTGTCTTCTGTTATTTCATCGTCTCCAGTGATCTCTGTTGCAGTCATGGATAGGCTCTCAACCAGGCTTGGAACTTGGAGGACACTACATATGGCCTTGATCGAGTCTGTCTTGACTTCTTCCAACTCCTCCTTCTTGGGTAATCTAGACAGGATGTCTGCATCGGTGTTTGCTTTACCCGGTCTATACTTAATGGTGAAGTTGTAGTCTGCCAGAGAAGCAAGCCAACGGTGTCCTGTCGCATCAAGCTTGGCTGTTGTAAGGACGTACGTCAAAGGATTATTGTCTGTCATCACCAGGAAGTCATGTCCATACAAGTAATCATGGAATTTATCTGTGATCGCCCACTTCAAGCAGAGAAATTCCAACTTGTGTGCAGAGTAATTCCTTTCAGCTGGTCTCAATCCTCGGCTGGCGTAGGCAATTACACGTAGCTGTCCTTGATGGTTTTGGTAGAGTACCGCCCCTAATCCTTGACCACTGGCATCTGTGTGAAGCTCAAAGGGTTTAGAGTAGTCCGCATAACCTAAGATTGGAGGGCTGGTTAAACGTGCTTTGATTTCTTCAAATGCCGATTCGTGATCTGTGCTCCACTTCCAGTCTGTGGTTGGGGCTGGTCGTTTCTTGGACTTCTTGTTGGATTTGGGCATGAGGTCAGAAAGTGGCCTAGCGATTTTAGCAAAATCCTTGACAAATTTGCGGTAGTAGCCGGCAAATCCAAGAAACTTCCGAACTTCTTCTGGGTTTGTTGGAGGTGGCCAGTCTCTTATCTTGTCTACCTTGTCTGGGTCTGGTACATAGCTAAGAAATGTTACATAACTAAGAAATGCTACATAACTAACTAAGAAACGTTACATAGCTGACTAAGGAATATTACAAAGCTAACTAAAACATGCTACATAGCTAGCAAGGCTATGTTACAAAGCTAATAAAAAAATAGACACAGTTCAATGATAAGTGTTGGTACCAACAATGTATACAACTATACTCTCACATGTGAGAAAACACACTGGCAGAAATTAGAAAAAGCATAATTACATTAAACTTGAAAATGGCGCCAAGTAATTACCAAAAGATTACTGCCTGATGTAAACTAGCCAGGCTACTTATTTACAATATATCAATACAAAATATGAAACATATGGTACATGTACAATCAAAATTCATCACAAATAACTCACGTGTTAATGTCCTTCATAAAAAATCCAAACTTTCCAACATGGAATAGTCACAACACATAATATCACAACGAGTCACAATCTCAGTCACAAAAGTCATAATAAGCTCCGCAAGAAGCATCACCGGAAGCGTCACAACCACGTCACAAGACGTGCACATAGTAGCACAGCCAGATTCCGATGTAACTGTGAAAGCAGACGAGTCCCGCATGGTCCTGGTGAAGTCCTGGAGTCACATCCTCACTGGGGGCTCCATTTATAGCAGGGTGTGGTTGCGGGGTAATGCTAACAAACACTTGCTGGGGTGCGAGGTTTTTTATTCACCATTATAGGATTTAGTAGACAAAAATATAGGCAACCTGAAACAATATACATATAATTAATAACAAGTCTAAAACATTACATAACACATCACAGTTCATACAATAAATATCACAGATTCACATTTCCTTTGATTATGTAATACAGTGCTCATGTATAACACAATAGACTTATTATATTTAACTTATATGGGTTGTGTTATACTTATGACATATTAAAGAATTATACTTTAACATATTACATATTACGATAAATGATTACAAATGCATATGCATACCCTGTAGATAAGACAAGGGCACAGTCTACTGTCACACAGGCCACGCTGCGAGACACGCTGAGATTCTAAAATAAATACAAGTACTACATTAAACTACTTGTACTAAAATACAGAATACACTTTACTACTTCATACACACATTAATGCACACACATGCGAAAGTTACAAGCATCAATACCATTCACAATTATCAGCACATATTCAAACATACATGCACACACACACACACACACACACACACACACACAAAACTGTGAGATGTCTCAACTTTGTTTTCTTCTCTGTATATGACACTGGGGAAAATCTATAAATATTATTCAGCGGATTTCCATTGGTTTGATGAGATTTCCTATGGAACCGCTGGAACCAATGGAATACCGCTGAATAATTTCTACACATTTTGTCCAGTGTGAGATATGCCAACGCTGTTAATTTTATGCATTTTGTGTAGTTCATTGAATAAATATTGTCATGGCCTGACACACGACCAGATAGTGCCAGTGATGTCGCTGTCTATACATGTACACGCCCCTTGACATCTACCGAGGTAATACCAGTGTCTTCTGTTTCCACTAAGTGCTTATTGAGACGTTCCAGAGGCTAATGCCGCCACATCTCCATGCAGTGCTGCCAGGAAGGACTCTTGCCTGTACACAACAGTCAAGAATGTCCCAAATGTGTTCAAATGTGTTTAGATTAGGCCCCAACTCCTCACAGCGATCTTCGAGGTAAGATGATCGTGAGGGAGTGGTTACTTATCAAAGGCTTATAACTTAATACACTTATCTACCTTGTCCAGCGCCAATTTCTTATCTATTAGGTAGTCCAAAGGTACAGTTTCCAAATTATCCAGTTTTTTTGGTAACTTAGATGCTTAACGTAATGGTTCAAATACAATTAAGTTTGTGAGGTTTGGCGTTAGATATAATTTTGAAATTCATCAAATTCGTAGCGACAGAGCATGCGACAGCTGACCAAACTATTCTCAAGGGCGGCATACCTTACAGTAAACGTGATTTATTTGATGTGTTCTTACATACTATTGTAAGTCCTGGGTCCCGTTCCTCAAAGCGATCTTAGTGTTAAGATGAGCGTGAGTGATTTTTGAAACAGTGTCCTGTGGAGTTGTTTCTTATCATAGGCTTACGACTGTCGCAGCGTAGAGATGGACTTGGAACCGGTGCCAACAATCGTAAGCCAATGTGATATTTTAACACTTTCGATTAACTTAGCTTAAGATCGCGTTGATGAACGGGGCCCAGGCGTTTTGTTGTGGCAACATTCCATTGCCTCATTCGGCACCAGTTCCAAATCGATCTCTGCGCTACCATAGTCGTAAGCCTGTGATAACAACTCTACAGGGCATTGTTTCAAAAATCTCTTATGATGAACTTAGCCTACGATCGCTTTGAGGAACGGCCCTGGATTTTGTTAGCCAATTCTTGGCTTTTAGCCAACTTGTTTATATTATTTTTCATAGTATCTAAATCTCCTCGGATACTGTGCCAAACACAAAACTTAAAGTCTTAACGACGAAGGGTAGGAGTGATGTTTTTTTTGTCTTAACAAGTGTTTATAGAGCTCTCAGTGTGTTATTTAGACTGTCTGTTTCCAGTGCCAATTTATTGTACAATTCCGGAAGGGTGTGGGTGGTGGTGAACAGGTTATGGTTGCCTAACGATAGTTCTGTTAGGTATACTCGACACTTGTCATTATAGGCTTTGTGGGGATTCAGATCTACAACGAAGGTTACAAGCCATTTAGATCTCGTGGTGGTTATTCTGCTCAACTTATAAAAAAATCAAACATTGCGTCCTAACTGGTTGCTCCAAACAATAAAAGAAATACAACAGCATTTGTCCCTCGTCAGTTCAGGCACTTGTTTTTCATAGGAAATCTCGTAAAACCAATGGAAATCCGCTGAATAAATTATGTACATTTTTTCAGTGTATTCAGTTATAACATGCCGTCTCATTTGCAAAGATTCGATTTGAATGTTCATTTGTTTATTGTTAATATTACCTTTATCACTCATACATTTAACACATGTATTAATAGGGTTGTTGTTAAATTAAACCATCTGCACATTTATATACTGAGCTAACAACAGTAATAATAATTTTTTAGATACAGACATAAAATTATTGTTATTTTCTGTCAATTTCATTCATCCTTACTATCTGTGTATATGTATGACTTAATGTCCCGTTACGTAGCTAAGAAAGTGAATGTCAATAATAAGGAGTGACGTAATCACCAGAGATAAGCTAAGACATGTGTGGTACCTTAAACATATAATACAGTAACATTTTATTGGAAAGACAAAGCAAGAACAAGTTGACTTGGTATTACTGCTAACATCCGTATTAGAACAGTTAACGTGGTCGGGTCATACAACACCAGGGCTCGTACAAAAGGTAATTTAACTCGTACAGTGCCAAGCTGAACATCTGTCAATTTATATATCTAAATTCCAGTCGACGTAGACTGTTAAAACCTATCCTTGTGATAATTCGATGGGAGTTTCTGTAGGTATTATTATCACAGGATAGATTTTTAGCAGCAAACAGTAGTAACAGTTTTAAGTCCCAATACAATTATTTCCTTAAGGGTTAAATTCTTTTGATAAGCCATGCAAATAGCTACTTGTACTCGACACGATGCCAACAGACATTTAAGCAAGTTGGTCCTGTGCCTCCAATCTTAAGGTAAGTTTATTGTAATTGCTAAAACATTGGCTTACGACTTTCGTAGCGCAGATATAGTTTTGGAACCGGTACCATTTGGCACCGGTTCCAAATCAATATCTGCGCTTCGACAGTCTTAAGCCTGTGAAAAAAAATAACTCAACATTACATTGTTTTTAAAATGTCTCATAAGCATCTTAACCTATGTTTGCTTTGAGACGCGTGGCCCAGGTCAATAACCTAAGGACTTGTGCACAGTTCAATACCTCCTGAAATTGCCACTCCTAATACCAGGAATTGGCGTAAATATTCCGCTACAATTAATTCACAACCTAGAAGAACGGTTGGAATGTATATGCATTAGTAATATGTGGCAGGTACACAAAGAACGTCGGAGTCAGAATGAAGTGTTGCTAATGAAATATTTCCTACCCCCAATCTTCAAAATGAGACTGTCAAATTGGGTTTAATGAAATTAAAGAGAAAGGTAGTGGGTGTTCGCAAGTCATAGTAATATCAGTTGGCATGCGTAGGTAACATTACATAGGAGGTACATATTGGTTAACGAGAAACTTGCATGAGATGTCAATAAAAGTCTAATTTGTTATTGTTGTCACGTGCATGATTGTACTTAAACTAATGGGCGTATGTCTCTACATTAGTGAGGACAACACGACTATGTGATCAGTTTTCGTTTTATAAAATCCACACTAATTCGTGCAGCACAGATGACGTCTTAAACCAAGTCACTGGGCCGATGTACTGGCTTACAACTGCCAAAAGTCGTTGTCAACTGTGAATTTTCCAAGTTTGTCTTTGGAAAATGCGCAGTTGACAACGATTTTTGGCAGTTGTGGACACCCACTTACCCGGCACTGAAACGGCACCAAGATACTGTTCTTTCCCTGATTCCGGTGGTTTTCATAACCCAAGCTATCACCAACAAAAATATATTTTGTAACAGGATGCAGTTTGTGTAACGCTGGGTGGTACTGCGAATTGGTATTTTGTAGCCAAACTGTAATGCTTTTCTCTTTTTTTGTTTTAAAAAAGAACAAAGCTGCGAGAAGCAAATGTAAATTATTGTCTTATAACACAAACAACTTGACATAAACAAGCGAGCCTCAAACATAAACGTTTACTATATATAGGATTAGCTATGTCTTTGTCAATCTGCCAACAACTTTGCGTCTGTTGTCACTGACTTCACGAAGACTGAGAAACAAGATATGCTTCTTGTGTAACAAATTGAATCTCCTTCTATATTCAGCTTTTCTTGCAACAACAAACTGTCATATCCTTTAGTGTGTAATCTATATTTGGTGTGTAATCTATAGTTTGCATCCTGTGTAATTATATGTACAGACACCATGGGGTGTTGGGGGGAACATGACGGATTGAGATGTTTTTAACCTTAAAATGTTAACTGCATCAACTACAAACACTTTTTGAATACCAAGCCTAGGGTAATTTTGTTTAAAAGAGCTCCCACAAGATATCAAACTAGTGTACATAGGTTTGGTTTTTACTCAGTAAAATATCTATAAATGGTATGCTGAATATGAATTTGTACATATAGTTTTGTGAAAACTTCTTGCAGTTTTCACGATTTGCTTTATAAGGGAAATCTACCCTATTCCAAGTCAAATTTGTATCCATAGTAACTTAAAATAATATAAAACCTGCCCACAAAACTGCTAAACAGCAAAAGGAAATCTACATTAATTGGTTTTTACAAGTACAATTTGGGTGTAAAATAGTTATCCTATGTTTAACGAGTTCTTCAAAACGATCTTCTAAAATTGATTGCAAGTGCTACGCAATATCATTGGATTACGACTATTGCAGTGCAGAGGTCGTTTAAAACCGTTGCAATTCGGCACCATATCCAAATCAATTTTGGCGCTACGACAATCTAAAGCCAATGAGAGGAAACAACTTCACAGGACTTTGTTTCAAAAACCACTTTCGATCATCTTGACACAAAGATCTCTTTGCGGAACGATGACCTGCTCTGAAAGGCTACATTAGTTTATTCCCATATTTTGTGAAACAAAATACAACAGTTTTTAAGATATGTTGGAAAACGAGATCAAATTTTCTTCGGAAAGTAAAATTTGTAAAACAAAAAAAGAAAAACGTAAAAACTTTACAAAATGATGTATTTTTGTTGATTAATATAGAAAGTTGTGTAAAACTCTGGATACGAGACTTACTTTTCTAGAGTAAAATTCAAACTTGTATCCACGGAAACAATAAATATGTTAAAAAGACCTTCCTAAAAAAACAGAAAAACATTAAGTATTACAGAACATGATTGAATCATTTACCAAGTTTTAATTTTTTTTTAAAATAAGTTTTCAAGATCTGTTTTAGAAAGTAAATAAATACGCACGCACGCACGCACGCACGCACGCACGCACGCACGCACGGCTCGAGCTGGATCGGACGGACTGACAGATATATTGCTAAACATGTTTTGTTTTATTTCGGTGAGTTTAATGTGCACACAATTTTCATCTATATACTATTAGCCGACAATAAAGTGTTGTGTTCGTAATTTGTGAATGAAAATGGTAGTTAACAAGATGTACAGTTTTTTTTCAAACCATTCACTGTAAGGGTTAACTTATCATGTTCACAAATGTTAAGGCCAGGTGGTAAACTTGCATGCCCTTAATCGTTTACTTGTTAAATGTTTCAAAACTTTACTTGTTTGTGATATTATGTCATTGTATCGTCACTTAGTCCTGAACTTAGTTCAGGGCTTTTTGGATGTCAATTTCTGGTTTGTAAATTCACGAGATTTCGGGGCATAAACGTCGTTAATTTACATACTGAAATCGGCATCCAAAACATCTAGAACTTTGTAGTTATTGTTTATAAAACATTAGGTCATGTGCCACAATCTTATTGAAAGATTTGACATCTTAGCCTTGTTTGTAACGTGGCCGTTTTGTACTTTAAATAGATTTAAACTAAAAGTCAAACTCCAAAAAATCCTAAAATCTTATCAATGTAGGGATAACCATAACCTAACAAAAGACTTTCCTTTTTCACAATTATAGTTTGGTACTATATAAAACAAAATCTAAAGACAGATTTGTCACTAATTATAAAACTGAAGGACATGTAACACGGACAACTGGCTGAGCGGTGTTGACTAAGGAAACTACTAGAAACTAATTTAAGTGCTCTTAGCGTGAATCGATCAGTGAGGGAGGTGCGTGTATTCCGGATGATATAACTAATGATGAGCTAATAAAGCTTATGCAACATCACGAGTTGTTTGTGAACACATGAAATTAAAGTATCTTCTGTTGCATTAAGCCTAATATCCTGTGTATTGTTCTGATTAGGCTTGCATTGCACCGATGGATAAAACTACCAGTCGTTTCTTTGTATAACATGTTGGATACGTGTTAAATTTGGTATTATCCACACAGGATATGATCTGCGCATACTTAAACACTTACTTTATGTGATCTTCTTAAATACTTAGTTCATGGTCATCTGAGTTGCATGTACAAACAGAATTATATTAAATGTCCAAAGCGTTGTAAACTGAGTTTCACTGAAAATATACTACACTAAATATCAAGACATGCATACTTCAAGCGAGAAAGGGAGTAGACATTAAAATACATCGATCATCCAAAAAGAAAACTGTATTTACGTGTTTATAATGAGCAATAACTTTTGTTATTATAAAATACTAGTATTACAAATTATTGTTGTGAATTAAACTTATTAGCAAATAGTATCATCTGTTCCCGAACAACACCGCTGGACATTACCTAAGGTGAACAACCAACTTTTGAATTAAAGCTCGTTTCAGTGTGTTTTTAAAATAACTTCAGTCTAAAATACTGCACGCTAAATCGATAAGACTTTAGACACGCAAAGTCTGCAATACAAACACGGAACAACACACATTCAACCC
>JAULCD010043624.1:0-12331 GCA_032361085.1 Calliostoma canaliculatum | reverse complement strand
CATCAATATTGCAACATTTTTTCATCATTTTAACTTTGAAATGACACTCAAATTTGAGTCAAATCACATGCTTTCTGTTGTTAGTCTGTGCAAGCGCTTGGTCTGGCCATCTACACTGCAATGGACTATGGGATGTCCGAAAATGAAGAGAGGCAACTCTCCCCTGACCTTGAAGAACTCATCACGCATATGACAGAGGAGGATGATGATGATTCCACCTTAGCCGATGATGAGGGGATCGAAAATGATTCAGAGGATGATCGTCAAGGGAAACACACTTTTAACTTCTTCGATGTTGCAAAGGTAGGTCATATTCACTTTATTATATACATGTATATTTTCAGTGGTCAATGCTCACAACAGTACTTGTCATTGTATGCAATCTATGGAGCTTTATCTGTTAGGATTAGCTCCCTTCGCAATTTCCGGCCGAGAAGTAATGTCTTTTTTCTCAAGTTGTTTTGTGTATGTTCAAAGTCTTTGTCAAAAGAGGTATCTTAGATTGTTTTATTTTGGTATGTTGTTTACTTTTAATTGACTTAAAATTTGTGAATTTTTTTTTCTATTGAAGTCGATCATCGATAACTTTTTTAATGAGATTCACGAACATTTAGAACAAATTCAAAACTCATGAATGCACTTGGCTAATATCAGTTGAATATATGCAACTTATGACCACAAACATTTATCCATAGAATTAATAGACATGTGCAGTATGTTTAAAAGTAAAATATGTCAAAATGTCTTGTGAATATAACATGCATAATTTGGAACTAAGTTTGTGTGCAGTGTCAATAAGAGGTAAAAGGCACTGAATTTTGACTGTACTTAGGATTTAAAAGGCACTGAATTTTGACTGTACTTAGGAATTGCTCACAGTCATCTCGTAGATGTTGACAAGACAAAGATAACTTTCAAAAGTACTAAACTTAATAAAATGTATACAATAAATAGATTATTTCAAGCTGTTTGTCAAATACGATGTATATTTCATTTCGCAAAATCTAAAAACCATATTTTGACTCGTTGCTTATTTATTATGGAGTGCTAAAAATACTTTATTATTGGTGAAAAATGAGGATTAATGGAGAGGGGGAGGGCATCAGCAATTTTGTTCAGAGGAGATAGGAAGGAGGTGGGTTGTCAGCAATTGTGTTCAAAGAAGATAGGGGGGAGTTGGGTAATCAGCAATTTTGGACACATATATGAGGAGGGAAGTTGAGGATTTGGTTCATGATGTTTTGGTAGGGGGAGAGATTAAAATGTATTTGGTATTTAGGGTAAGGGATTTTGTTATATTTTTAAAAAAAAACCTCACAAATATCCTAACTAAAACGAGAAAATGTTGCGCTCAGCACTTTAAGGGTTAAACCAATTTTGCCAAAGCGCTCTTAAGCTATTACTAAATTAAGGATAGGTTTTCTACATCGCACAATATCATAATTTTAGATCTAACTAAACTTGATTCTAAGGATTGACAATGGAATTTTCCAGTTATTTAAGTGTGTGGGAACAATTTAAATACACTTGTTTACTTGGACCTTTGAATTTATAAGTTTTATATTTGTAATTCTAGATTAATTTTCCCATTTTTTTTACATCTAATGGTACAAAAGACCAACAAAGATTACACCAATCAAGGTTTTACTATTGTTGAGGAAATGTCTACCTTCAGAATTACTTTTGAAGATATGATGTGAATAGGAGCAGAATGCATAACATGTCTTTTCAAGCCTTTACTGTCGACATAAACTGCATTCTTACCATATTACACTTAATTTAAGGATATAAATTTCATGTCATGACCCTATTCTCACGTATAATAGGTTTCAAATATGCTGCTGTTAAAGCCTAGTACCTTTTTGTCCTCCACATTTAAAGAGGTCGCATGTTTATTGGGTAAAAAAGAATGAAGAAACCCTTTCTATACTAGGGTTTGTCTTACAAAGGCTAAATCATTGTAAATTGTGCACTTTCCAAAATAAAAACTCATTTTTCTTTGGAAAGTGCACAGTTTACAACAATTTTGGCATTTGCAAAATGAACAAATGGTTCCAGTGTCATATACCCTTCACAGAAAATACTAACCTTAATTTAAAATTATTTTGACAGAATTGACAATTTTTGGGTCAAATTTTGACAGCAATTATAACAATGTTAGGTCAAGTGGAAAGTGTGTTTACCTTGATATACAGACCAGAATTGATGCTATCAGACAAAAAGGAACTTTCTGAGAGGGCTAGTGACCCTTGACTCTCATCTGTTCAGCTTCATTAAGTCAGAAAAAAAATTTCATTCCAGGGTATTTCACCCGTGTTGCACTTGTTATATTGAGAAAAAAGATTCAATTATAATGATTTGGTGTTTGGAGGTCAAATTGTCGTCAATATAGGCTAATGGGTCAAATTCCTGAGCTCCAGTTAAGAGTCATGCTGTGCTTTTCCACAAAATATGTTTGAATAAGATAATTTAATATAAAAAGGTTTTATTTCCATGACATTGTTTGCAGTACTTTCACAGATAATTATTAAAAGGATAATGATTTACAAATTGAATTTTTGAAAATTATGACTTTTTTTAATATAAACTTTCAGGATACAATTCTTTTTTATATTTGTTTTGCTTTAAATTTAATAAGTTCATTTACTGAAGAATAATTTTGGAAAGAAATAAAGTCTATGTTACTTGAATAAGATTTCTACTAGACAGAACTGAAGAATTATGATTACATGAATATAAAATCAGGTTCACCTCCATAAAATTTTTTAATTAGAGTATGAATGTGTGTAGTTTAGAGTGCTTGAGCCATCTGCATTGTAAATGCTTGTCGCAGGTGCCACACTATGTAGCTGTAGGAAAACTGTATTGACAGAGGAAAAGTGTGCTCAGTACAACATTCAGTGTCTGAATCCAAATCTAAATTGTCATTTCAGTGTCTTAATGCAATCCTATATAGGCAATTGAAAACCTATCTTGTGTTAATTAATGCTTGAAAGGGCTCCTACGCTCAAGGTTTTCAACAGCGTCATGTGTCCACAGGGTTACATTCCACTGTAAGAAAATGATGTTGACAAGTCACAATATTGAAGTTGAAAACATACGACTAGCACTCTAAAAGTTAACAATTTTGCCTAGTGAAATCCAGCCATGTAGTAAAACCGTGGATTCAGTGTGTTTTTGGGGAAGAACAGTGCAGATATAAATGCTGTTAGATGGAAAGTATTACCTTCAGTTGACCCCACATATCTCAATGTAATCTAGAATCCCTCACATTGTAATCCAGAATCCCTTGTAATGTAACAGTAAAGATGCGCTACAGGACGAGGCAAAACTTCATTCTTTTAAACAAAGCCAAAGTACAGGTCAACTCAAAAATTTCTTCCTTCTGAGTCAAAACTACTGGTGATCTCAAAAGTGTGTTCCTTTAAGAAGAACTAAAGTTACATCTCAATTATTTGCCTGTGTCAAAATGATGGCTGAGAAGCATGTCATTTTTTCCTTTAACTGTTATATGTCAGTTTGATAAAAAAAATTAAAAAATTGAACAGATAGTTTTATTATGTACCCCCACAATGAAGTTGACGGGGGGTGTCATCCGCCCAAACTTTGTCCGAAGCAGAACTAGGTAACTAGAAATATCTTCCACAGAAAGAACTTTTGTAACCTAAGGAGTTGAAAAAAAGTGTTTACTCAACTGATATAAGTCCTACTGAGATTGGGTTATTAAGGGTAAACATGATTCTCATGAAGTTAACCTTTAAAGTGCTGAACACAACATTTGCCCATTTCAGTGTTCAAATTTCAACTGAAACAGGCTGTTTAAAATCTATTCTGTGGTAATTTGTTTACAAGAGCTCCTGCAGGAGCTCTTTTAAAGAAATTATTACAGAAGAGGTTTTCAACAGCACAAGGCAGTCACAGTTTTAATACTGGTTGAAATCAACTCAACACTCAGTTGACATGTTTCTTAGGAATGTCTAAGATGGTGTGAATCTGGACCATCATTAATTTGACTAATTATAAAGATTTCGTCGCATTTTTCCCTACAATTTGAGAATAGGTTCCAGTGATCGCGTTTTCGCAGATATCTAAAAGCGCAAGAACAAAATATGCTACGTTTTTAAAACACAGATTTAAATAAGTGAGTGAGTGAAATATAGTTTTACATGGCTTTCAGCAATATTTCAGCTATTTCGCCATGTGGTGTACAACATGCACATTTTATCGGCTTGTACGCAAAGCATGGGGTGACTGGGGTCCTATTCCTTCCAGTGCCCGAGGACACTTTCCGGAAACCACACGGGGTATAAATATAAGAAATGAATGATTATATTAAAATAATTCATTGTAAATGCGTTTATATATATTATATTTACCTGATGGACGACGATCCCTTTTAATTCAATAAACAAAACAAACAACACTTCATACAGGACAAAATAGATTTATGTTATATCAAGTAACTAAGAATATGGTGGCGCTTAACTTTTGTTTATGTGTATATGACGACACCAGCGTGATAAATATATGCACAGCTAAATAAACATTTGTGTTTACCTTCACCTATTTACTTTTTTATGTTTTGTCATCAAGGAATAAAAATGTCTGCTTTAAAACATCTTCATGTAACTTTATTAGAGATAAACATCCTGTTTACATTTCCACTTTTCATATTGATTTGACATTAAAAAATGTTGCTTGTAACGTTATCAGTCATGCACATATCAGGGCCCCGTTCCTCAAAGCAATGTTAGGCTGAGTTAATCGTAAGTGCTAAATTGGCTTACGACTGTCTTAGCGCAGAGATCGCTTCGAACCATTCGACACCGGTTCCAAATCGAGTTCTGCGCTGTGACAGTCGTAAGCCTATGGTAAGAAATAACTCTATGAGGATGTTGTTTTAAATATCACTTGCGATCAACTTAGCCTATAGTCGCCTGTAAATAATCATCTGATGTGATAAGTCAAAGTTGTCTCTCAATGTTTTAGTACGTAAAGTGTATCAAGTAAGTTACAAAACATTTTAATCAAGTACATTTTTGTAAATACACACCTAGGTCCAATTCCACGAGACTATCTTAAAGGGAAAACATCCTAACTTTCAAAATAGCCTTCTCGTAACGCTAAGGCTTTAGTAAACTAGTTCCTGTAGGATTGCACGTTTCCTCACAGCAAAATCTATTAACAATTAAAAACTATCAATAATAAGTTTTTCAAAGCTTTTCGAGCCCCGTTCCTCAAAGCGATACTTGGCTAGTTTAATCGAAAGTGTTAAACTATAACACTTGTTTACGACTGCTGCAGCGCAGAAGACGTCTTTGAACCGGTGCCATGTTTCTGGGCCCTGTTCTACAAAGCAATTTCAGGCTAAGATTACTGTAAGTGCTAAAATATTACTATTATTGGCTAATGAGTGAGTGGGGGAGTGAGTTATTGTTTTACGCCGTTTGGGCAATATTACAGCCATTAACGGCGATATTGGCTAATGACTCTCGTAGCTAATCAATCGTCTTTGAACCGGTGGCGTTCGGCACCGGTTCGAAATTGACTTTTGCGCTACGACAGTCGTAGTATTATAAGAAACAACCTCACAGGACAGTGTTTCAAAAATTACTTACGATCAAATTTGACTAGGATCGCTATGAGGAACGGGGACTTGGAATCGTATTTGCTTAACTAACCATTTGAACCTTAACATGTCAACAAATGTTTTTTGTAAATATTTTGTTCATATTCAAACATCAATGAAACTTTTCCTCTGCAAAAAATGTAATATTAGGAACTGTATTATGGTACTTTGCTTTTTAACTCACTAGCTTTCTGATAGGTTTTGATGAATGTTATCTAAATTTGGCGGATGCTACAGATACAACAGGATTTGCTTAATGCGAACACAAACAGTCACCTTGCAATGTCATTGTTTCATATATGTATATGCTATCTACATTGTCGTCACATCCAAAAGCGTCTTGGCGGTCAATAAGTTCCAGTCACCATAGCTGTGTTTAATTATAGCATTATAAGAATTTGTTGAAGGAGATGCTAATAAAACATGCAAGGTATCATGTTAGTGTTATTAAAGAACGATGGGAAAAAGAATCGAAATAATTTTCAACTGAAAACACATTCGCATGCTCTAAAAAAAGACTAAAACCTGTTACGAACCTAAAACCTGTTGTTTTGTTTAGCTGGTATTTAGTCCTAAGGGCATGTTGGATGGATACAAAAATGGCAAACAATGTCTTTTGTGTTTTTGCTAGTCCTACGTTCCCGAAGCCATAGACACAATGGTTGTTTTTTTTTATCCCTAAAAGGTGAACTTGCCAGAGTGCAACAGCAGAATGACATTTATAAGAGCTGTCTCAGAACCAGATAATGTGCACTTAGCGTGGCTTTGATCCTTATCCTCCATGCATATGTGGCCAGCGGGATACAGTTTTCATACCACGGTTAATATGCTCTGAGACTGTGTTTCATTAAAGCATGATACTGTTATAAACTCGAACATATTACACCGGAAATAATGTATAGAAATTATTCAGGGGATTACCATTGGTTTGATGAGATTTCCACAGGAAATCTCATCAAACCCATGGTAATCTCCTGAAATAATTTATATACATTGTTTTAGTATAGATTGTTCTGAAAATGAAATAGCCTCTTCATGCACTAACCTACCTTTCACATCATATTTAAATAACGCGACACACAACATTTCAGAAGAATGTGATAATATTGGTTACACTGGGTTTTATGCCAAAGGCTTTTTTTGTCGGAGAGATGGTTTCGTTTGATGACAAAGGAGATATAACTATTGTGGCAGACAACGTACATTTGGTGTTGCTATATTCATTTCTCCTGGCCTGTGTTTCATAAATAAACGCAAAGGGTTATGAGCTTGATGAAACAATAGATTAATATACATACTTGGCTAGTGGTATCGTTTCGTAAACTGCGTGTCTTCCTATAAACAATACAGTTTACAACTCTTTGGATGTTGTGTTTTTGTTCAAATAAAACCCAGTGGACACAAGAGAAGGTCCATGACGCTCTGGTGTTACAGTGGCTTTGTAATTGCCTGGGGCCCGTTTTACGAAGACGTCATAACGTTACGATGTCCTAAACCATGTCAATCGGTTAATGGATTTGGTCTACAAATGCAAACAATCCTTGTAAACTGTGCACTTTCCGAAGAAAAACTTGTACACACCTTACAACGATTTTTTGCATTTGTAGACCAAACTGTAAACGATTTGTCAACCGAGTGACATGGTTTAGGACGTCGTAAAGTTATGACGTCTTCGTATAACGGGGTTCAGCATTCTAAAGTAACAGTGTTCACTTAACCGGTTATTACCGTGCATGACTGTTGTTTAGATAAAGGCTTGATGATTGATAAATGAGTTGACAAAATCCAGGGCTTTCCGTTTACAACATTATATTCATACTTATTGCAAATTTGTGTAAACAAAGTAAACTCAGGGATTTACAAATTGCATATTCAGTTCTAATGACGGCTGTTTTTGAAGAAGGTTAGCTTCTCTCTGCTGAGTGTTCGAATATGTGAATCTATTGAAAGACAACACACACGTTAAGTGACTCTAGGTCTGAGATGGCAGTAGTCACAGTGAAGAGTCTTCACAAGTCTGGTGTTGAAGCAGAAGCTGCCCTTAGTTGAATTTACTTAAGGACCAGAATGTGAGTTACCAAGGCGGCAAACAGATGACAGTAAGGTAAAATATTATGACAGCAATTATACTTCTATCAGTGACATTAATACAAGGTTGGTGTAAATAACAAGGAACATATATCATTGTAAAGATAAACAATTCCTGTGTTCATCTCCCTTGTTTGTATTACTTTCAGAAAAACGCATATCCTTTTAAGAAGTGTACATGTACATAACAATTCTTCGAGGGATTTTTGGAAGTGGTAAGGCATTTATGAATGACAACTTATTTGTAGGTATGTTATTTGTAAGGAGCAAGCACATGCCCTGAAAATCGTGAACACACATAGAAAGAAGCTGACATCCATAAAGACTTGACTTAATTATAAATATGTCTCGTTTTTGTTTATATAAGTATCTTCTATTTATTCGTCCTCTACGTTTTATGAGCTACATACACTCTCTTGTTAGTGTTTCACTGTTAATGGAAGCGGAATGATTGAAACATATGTTACTTGTTGTCATTCTGCATAGACATTGGATGACAGGTTCCACACCTTGTGCCTGAGGGCAGAGATGTTTAAGATTCAAAATGAAACATGTTGGTTTTAATATTTATTGAACAAAAGACAAACACAACGATAAGCTATTAAAAACAGGTGATTTTTGAAACTTTGTTTAAAATAAATTTATCTTAAAAACAAATTACTATCTTTACAATAAATGTTATTTAGAATTTTAAATTCAAATATATGACAGGACTATAATGGATGTCAACTTCTTCTTTTACTAATTTTACTAATCAGTGTGTTATCAGTTGGAGATAGAAACCACGGCCCCGTACCTCAAAGCGATCTCAGGCTAAGTTGATCGTAAGTGATTTTTGAAACAATGTCCTGTGGAGTTGTGTGTTAGCATAGGCCATTCTGCACCGGTTCTAAATTTGATCTCTGCGCTATGACAGTCGTAAGTCATTGTTTTATTTTAGCATTACGATTAACTTAGCCTACGATCGCTTTGAGGAACGGAGCCCAAGAAAAGGGTATGACTTTAATTGCGGATACATCTACTTGTTGGTAGTTTGATGTTATCAATATATATGAATAAAACCAATGTTTACAGATGAGGTCTAATAAGCAAACACATATGGATTTATTTGGAAGTCTTGGTTCCTCCTTGGATATGTGTCCATTCAATATCGTAACAAGCGTGTGTCTGTGAAATGACACGTTCTGGAAGTCAGCATGCAGTGTACGTCATCAGGTAACAAAGAATGCCAGATTGCATGTTGAATCTTGTTCACACTGTATAGTTGCAGTTTTCTTCTTTAACTCTTACCGTGCGGTTTACGGAAATATCCGGGTCAGGCTATCGGGTAGCCTGACCCGAATATGTCCGTGAGCCGCACAGTAAAGATTTACAAGCAACACAATGCATTGGGCAAAACTATGTTCGTGTGCACATTTTACAACGATTTTTGCATTTGGAATGCGCCCAGCGGAACCTAGCTGTTTTGTCTGACTCAGCTAAAGATTAAAGTGACATTCTTGTCGGTTCTTCTTAGTTGACGTGTCTGGGTAGTTACATACACTGTTGAACAGTGTAACAGTTTTAACAGTAGATAAGGTTTTGTGACATAGCATCTGGCATTCAATCTGTGAGAAATACTGCTGGCCCTCTTTCCTTAAGTCATGAGCTATTAACCCGTACCGTGCTGAACAGCGGTAAGTATAACTCAAAACGGTTACCACCCTGTGCTGTCGTAAATCTTTCCTGTAATAATTTGTGTAAAAAGAGCTTCTTTTGTTTTCAACAGGTCTTAACAGTTTTTAGTTATACTCACTCCAGTTCAGCACTGTAAGGTTTAACTATATATCTTAAACAAGTAGAGTTTAGCTGCAGACAAGTAGATTTTGTCTGTTTAGCTTGTCCATGGACAAGTTTTAAACAATGATATTTCCACACCCCTGGATTTGAAATATAGCCCCTGTTCATTCTAGACCAATGGAATAAGTATATTAAGGCCAAAGTCATTAAAAATTCTGTACTTTCCAAAGAAAAACAAGTTGTAAATCAAGTGCCAAAGTCATTAAAAATTCTGTACTTTCCAAAGAAAAACAAGTTGTAAATCAAGTGCCAGAATGGTTGTAAATTGTACTTTCCAAAGAAAAACAAGTTGTAAATCAAGTGCCAAAATCGTTGTAAATTGTACTTTCCAAAGAAAAACAAGTTGTAAATCAAGTGCCAAAATCGTTGTAAACTCTGTACTTTCCAAAGAAAAACAAGTTGTAAATCAAGTGCCAAAACGAGTTTTTCTTTGGAAAGTACAGAGTTTACAACGATTTGACATTTGTAAATCAAACCAGCTGGCATGTTTGACATTTGTAAATTAAACAATTTTGTCCAGTGTTTGTCATTCACAGTTTCATGACTTGCTTACCCTTTTGCGAACACCTGATTCCAGACTGTCAGTGATCTATGATCTGTCCAGCTTTCATAGCTGTATTGTCGTTATGTCCAGCGGATTCTGTCTCGACACATCACGGATTTAGATCAATCTTTCGCGTTGACGTTTGTCAGCTTTACGTCTCTCTCTCTTTCTCTTTCTCTCTCTCTCTCTGTGTCTCTTTCTCACACACACACTCTCTTTTTCTCTCTCTCGCTCTCTATCTCTCGCTCTCTCAATTTCACTCTCACTCTCTTTTTCTCTCTCTCACAATCTCTTATTCTCTCTCATCACTCTTTCTCTATATCTCTCTTATCTCTCTATGTCTATCTCTCCGTCTCTCTCTCTCCTTACTCTCCATTAAAAAAGTTATAAATCATTCAACGGATTTTCATTGGTTTGATGAGATTTCTATACATTTTTCCATTGCTCTCTCTCTCTCTCTCTTTCTCTTTCTCTCTCTCTCCCTCTCTCTCCCTCTCTCTCCCTCTCTGTCTTTCTCTCTCTCTCTAAGACAATCATACCCTCTATTTCTCTATTTTTGTCATATTATATGTTTCATATTTGCTAGAAACTTTATTTATTAAGTTTAAAATCTGGGATAGCATTTTCAAGATTTGCTACATTTGTTCCCGTTTCATATTTTAAAATCTTTACCTCTTTTTCTACAGTTCTTCATCGGCTTATATATAATATACCTCTTGTGTATAGACAGAGAACCGGCTAATGGCCAAGCAAGCATTGCTCATAATAGAGAGCTTAGGTTTCCGAGTCAAGCTCAGAACTGAGGATCATTCGTGATACATTAAACCTAAATGTGGTAATACGAGATTAACCAAACAAGACTTAGCTAACACTATGACAGGTTGTTCGTCAACGGCTTTGTTGACTGAAGTCTGATACGGGCCATATGTCATCCACAGTAAACAATAACGCTTCTAGCAAAATGCTAAAAGGCAATATTCGATAAAATGATTTTTAGGATGAGATTTTAAAATTTGATAGCTGGCTACCCTTTGAACAGAGATCCAGTTAATCGTTTTAGCAATCAAGTTCCAAAATATCATATTCTTCTTTCAGTCCCGCCTCTGTAAGAATGTAATTTAAACATTAGAGTAAGATCCTTCTAAGTCAAACTTTTATACATACAAATTAAGATCAAGTTTGTTCAAGTGTCCACAGATTGTGTTAATAGAAAATGGTTAATAATCAGATTTTAATTATCAAAAGTTTTGTTTAAATTTATAAAGTAAATGGTAAAGATGTTAAAACTGTGTTTTTAATAAACAAAACGTGAAAAATATCAGAATAGCCGTTAGTGAAACTTGGTAAAACACTCGTAAGTGTTAGACCCTGTTAAACATTTATCATTAATAAATCTTTGTGAAAATATTGTCATTGTGAGACCTTCGTAAGTCATTTATCAAAATGTAACTATAGTAAAACAAATAAGAAAATCTGTTGAATCACTTGTCAGTGGTAAATCTCAGTAAAATAATTGCCAAACTTAGACTGTGTTTAACAGGATGTTAACGGTAACCCTGAATAAAATGTTGTAAGTGGCTATATTAGCCTATAGTCCTTGATGAGTCAGTTATCATTAGTAAATCTTAAACGAAAATCATCAATAGTAGATCTTGTTAATAGTTCAGGATTTCCTGGGTGTCAACTTCTGGTTTGTTCGTAAGTTCACGACATTTCAAGGAATATGCTTGCTCCTTCACAGTATCATTCACCTGATGAAGGAGGAAGCATATGCCCCGAAATGAACTTACGAACAAACCAGAAAATGACATCTAAGAAATCTTTAACTGTGTACGTTCACTTCTAAATGTCCCTAAAAGAATAGATCTTGTTCAGTCATGTGTTAATAGCAAAAGAGTTGTTTATATTAAATTTTAGAACATTCATTGTAAGAGTGCTTAACAATAATAACTTTACAAACACTTGACTAATGGGTTTTACTTAAATATGGTGAACTTGTTGTAACCTAGTGACAAGGTTTCTGAAGTTGTAGCGTTGCGACAGCTTTTTAGAACAGCACCCAGTAGTAATAGTTAGTAAGTCCATATTAGTATTTAAACCTAAAAGGTCTGAACAAATTTGCTCAATTTAGTATTGAAATTCCAAATGAAGCAGGCTGTTGAAAACCTATCCTGTGATAATTTGTTTAAAAGAGCTCCTGCAGGAGCTCTTTTAAACAAATCATCACAGGA
>JAULCD010043513.1:0-12331 GCA_032361085.1 Calliostoma canaliculatum | reverse complement strand
AAACTTCACAAATTTAAATAATGAATAATTTTTCTCTAAAGATACATCGCTGTATCCGAAATGGGATCCCTATCATTCGAATCTCGGAAAACGTTAGCAAAACCCACTGCAACCCATCCATTCCTCGTGCAAATGAGGTTAGTGCCAAATCAGGTTTTGCACGTCGATCACGTGATCTTCACATCGAAGTTTTTCTTATTTGCACGTGTTTGCATTGGCCTCAATTTTTTTTTAAACCACAGTTTTAACAGTACTTTAAATGCCACAATAGTCAAATGTGCAACGTGAACGTGCCGTTGGCATGTTGCAAGCGGGAAGATAAGTTATTGGCGTCGCAAGAGCAATGGGATGCAGCCGTCGTACTGTGTATAACTTGCGAGGTCGTCTACAACAAACTAGCATTACTTCTGATCGCCTAAGATTTCGTCGTCTAAGTGTGACGTCACGAGCATAAGACCATCACAACGTCCTACGTCACCTACGTGGCAGTTTTCTGCCAGCTGCACGTACCAGGGCTGAGATGTTTAGAGGCCGACTGTCCTCACAGACCATTCGAAATCAATTTGCGGGCTGTCAATCTCCATGCTTGACGTCCATAATGTGGGCCGTTTCATAAACGTCAACGTCTGCTGTTGGCCCAACCTCACCTCCGATGGGCCCAGAGAGACTGGAATCGAGTCGTCTTTAGCGATGAATCCACGTTTACCCTTAGATTCGCGGACGGCAAGCATAGAGTCTTAAGATGACATCGTAAACGGTATGCCCAGTGTTGTGCACAGGAAGTCGACAGATTCGGGGGTGGAAGTTGCATGGTGTGGGGTGCTTTCTGTGAGAACCGTTCCCGACTTCTGGTCATCCGTGGAAACCTCACAGCTGCTGCTTACCGCAACCAGGTTCTCTCCCCTGAACTCGTTCCTTCCATAGCGCTCATGGCCCGGGTCTACAGTTCCAGCATGATACTGCGCGGCCGCATACCACGATGTTAACACGAAATTTCCTTCAAAACGCTAGAATCAACGTCATGGACTGGCCATCAAGGACCCCTGACGTTAATCCAATCGAGCACGTTTGGAATGCACTTGAGAGAAGGTTTTGTGTCGTAGAACTAACCTCAGAATTTGCAGGAACTTGGCGCTGTCTTGCAAGAGCGATGGCGCAGAATCCCCAACCCCGCGTTCACAAGCATCAGGCATCAATGAGAAGACAGTGTTTGGCAGTGGTGAATGCGGGGGCGGCCATACATAATATTAAACTGATAAATTTTGATTTTTTATTCTTGTGACTTGACATTCTGTATATCCATGTTTTGTAACGGTGGTGTAGCCTAATGGAACTGATTGTGCCACTGTCAGTGTATCGAGTACATCACACACATCTCAGCAATGAAATAATAACAATTTAACTATCTTACCACCTCTTGTTCATTTATAGTGCCCTGAAGAAAGAATGTGAATTTTATTTTTTGACTCAGTATATAACACTGGCTAATGACCGTCGTAGTATAACCTATGACACTTTGTTTCAAAGACCGCCAAACAGGGCTCTTTGAAACAAAATATAATACAAACCAAGGCAAAAGCAAATGTCATTTATTTAAATGAAGCTGAGTTGGTTAATACAGTTTTGTTTAATGTCATTTTTTCTTCGTAATATAAACGTTAACAATTTTGGAAACAACTGAAATAGTTGACAAGTACATTTTAAATAATCTGTTCATATACAATAGTATTTTAAGAACTTACCATGGGGGGTTTCAAATTTTCTAGTTCTGAAAGTGCTTGGATAACGCTGCAAACGACACAACAATAATTGTTATTGTCGACATAAATACTGCTTTATCTTAGCCTTGTTTTGTAATCTGCACTAATACATCCTTCCATTCTACTGACAAAGTCATTCTTTAAGTCACGCGAGCTTCCAGAGACTCATTTCAAAAAAATTAGTTTCGTCATGAAATTCAACAAACATCTAAGTGAGACATAAATGCATTGTAAACGCCACATTTCGATGTTTATTGAGAAACGAAAGGGCCACAAGACCACGGATTTAACCAATAAGGAAACCGGATAACGCACAAACTTCAAAAGGCAGGTTTTATTTGAAATATTCCCACACAATCTATGTCTCGTCCTCCATAAAATAGAACTTCCATCTACCAACCGAACATCGATCGTCAGTTCTTATTGTGATGAACGGACTCACTAAATAATTGTGCTTTCCCAATGCAACATAACAGTGTATCTTTTTTTGTCTTAAACCCACTTAAAACGTGCTGGGATAGTGCATAAAACACACACACTTGTAATGTAGCAGTTCAGTGTGACGGAACCTAGCGCTGGTCACTAACAACTGACATCCATCACTTCTATAAATTTTGTAAATTTTGACTTCTTTTAATTTATAAACGACAACTTCTTCATGGTATGGGGTTTTACGTTTCGAAACAAATTATTGTACCGTTGGCTAGCATTATGTAAGAATATGTTCTGAAACCTCTCACCCCACTCACGAAGACGTAGTCATTCATCTAACTGATTCAGTTTAACAAACGTTTTTTGTCAACTGAATCAGTTTTATGGATGACAACTTCTTCATATTATGGGGTTCGACTTTTTGGAACAGTTTTTTGTACCGTTGTCAAGCATTATGCTTGACAACGGTACAAGAATACGTTCCAAAACGTCAAACCCAACGCTATTAAGACGTTGTCATCCATAAAATTGATTCAGTTGGCATTTTTTTGTTAAATGGTATCATTAACATCTTGTTATTTGTGTGAAGACAAAACGACGATTTTTGTGTCTGAGGTTTTATCTAAACACGCTAGATTGAACACGAGTAAATACTCTTGGTACAGACAAACTAATGCAACATCAGGGATTGCAATGTTAAGTGCCATGGAGCTGTAACATTTGTTCAGACATTCCCCATGGCTCTGACAGTCATTGGTTCTTACAAGATCAACTTGTAAAATAAATGTTTCTCTTGAATTACCAAATGAACAAAATGTAAGGATGTCTAGAATTTCACCCTCGTATCTCCTGACTAGTGTTCATATATTTAATGTCAGGAGACACGAGGGCGAGATTCTAATTACCTTTTAAAGTAACGCTTTAACATGTTTTAATCATTTTTTAAAATGCTTTATTGATTTTAAATGTGCCGTCAAATATCGTGGATACAATATATCGCACGAGCGTTTTCTCATCTGTATGCCAGTTATTAATCCTTACCGTGCGGCATAGTTTTAGAAAAGTTATCCTGAGTGGCATGTCCCAGAATTTTTAAGGGTTTAGGTTATCCTAAATAGTCCCTCATCGCCGTCTGTCTGTCCATGCGACTCACGAAAAAAATCCGCGTCAGGCTAATAGCCCGACCCGGATATTTCCGTGGGCAGCACGGTAAGGGTTAGTTAACAAACAAATAGTTGTTGTGTTTTATTTGCCAGTTTATATCCAAAATGTAACTTTTAAGGGCTTTTGACGAGACAACTTTTGCCAAATTCATCAAATATATAGCCTTTACATAACTATTTGCATTTTTGTAACTAAATACAAACATTATACGACTCGATTGATACTTCATCACCTGGGGGACATTAACCAACCAACGTTTCTGAAATAAATAACTGTTGTGTTTTTAACTCAAAGATATCAGACCGCGATACCGGGGTATTTGTATGTTGTGTGTTGAGATGTCAGACCGCGATGCCGGTATATTTGTATGTTGTGTGTTAAACTTAAAGATGTCAGAACACGATTCCGGTGTATTTATACCTTGTGTGTTGAGATGGCAGAACACGATACCGGTGTATTTGTACATTGTGTGTTGAGATGGCAGAACACGATAGCGGTGTATTTGTACCTTGTGTGTTGAGATGTCAAACCGCGATACTGGGGTATTTGTACCTTGTGTGTTGAGATGTCAGAACACGATACCGGTGTATTTGTACCTTGTGTGTTGAAATGTCAGAACACGATACCGGTGTATTTGTACCTTGTGTGTTGAGATGTCAGACCGCGATACCAGTGTATTTGTACCTTGTGTGTTGAGATGTCAGAACACGATACCGGTGTATTTGTACCTTGTGTGTTGAGATGTCAGACCGCGATATCGGTGTATGTGTACGTTGTCTAATGAACTCAAAGATTCAGGACGCGATACCAGTGTATTTGTGCGTAATGCGTTTAACTCAAAAATGTCATCGAACTAAAACAACAAAGTGTTTATTGACAAAACAAATGTGTTAGCATATTATCATTGAACAGGATTTGGTTATTATAAGCCAATGTAAAACATTTCAATCTCCACTCCTCACACACAAAGATAAACAAGTGTATGTTTGTGAACAAATGTGAGAGATTACTTCACATGCTTCCACGATACATGTTGTTATTGTTCATGTTTAAAGAAACACCAACTACTGAGTGGAAATAACGGTTTCGAGCTAAACAAACAACTCTTGATATGTATGTTTTTAAAATACTTAGTAGACAATTTTATTAACACAAGACCTTTTGTTACGTTTACATTATGTGCAGTGTAGAGCAGCACAACGGAGCACAATATCTGTTTTAATAATAGTGATTACTAGAGCACTCAGTGAATGAAATCGCATTCAATCCCACTGGTTTGTCATTTTTATGCAATAAGGATAAAACACAAAATCTCGAGATCAATATTTCTCTCTTATGTGTATACTGGACGTTCCGTACGATCAGATTCATTATTAATAAATAAGCTGATTCTCAAGTGAGATTGCTTAGAAAAGATGAGAGTAGGTTTTTATGTACGTGTAGTTTGTAGTTTTCACTGCGAGTTAACACCCTTATTATTCAATTGTACATTAAAAACTCACCATTTGGATGTTTTCAAATTTTCGTTGAACGTGCTTGAGTAACGTAGCAAAAGACACAGCAATAACTGTTATTGTCGACATAAATACTGCTATCTTTTTGCCTTGTTTTGTAATCTACACTAAATCTTCACCTCAACTGACAATTCCTTCTTTAAGTCACGCGAGCTTCCAGAGCCTCATTTCAAGAAAATTAGTTTCATCATGAAATACAACAAACATCAAAGTATGACATTAATGCATTGTAAAAGCCACATTTCGAATTTTATTAAGAAACGAATAGGCCACAAGACCACGACTTTAACCAATAAGAAAATCGAATAACGCACAAACTTCAAAAGGTAGGTTTTATTTGAAATATTCCCACACAATCTATATCTCGTTCTCCATGGCACAGGGCCCCGTTCCTCTAAGCGATCTTAGGCGAAGTTGATCGTAAGTGATTTTTTAAACAATGTCTTGTGAAATTGTTTCTAATCATAGGTTTATGGTTGATCGATTTTTAAGAGTTTCGCCTATCCTAATTATGCCTCACTCAACACCGCCGCATTAGCCTGACCCGGATATTTTAGTGAGCCGCACGGTCAGTGTTAATAAACACATATTTTGTGTGTCTTATTTGCCACTTGATATCCTATATGTAACTTTTAAGGGTTTCTAACAAGACAACCTTTGCCAAAATCAATGAGTAAATAGCCTTTACAAAACTCTTTGTATTATTGTAACTAAATACAAACTTGATACTTCATTACCTGGGGGACATCAACGACAAAAACGTGAACTACACTAAATAATTGTTGTGTGTTAAACTTAAAGATGTCAGAACACTATACCAGTGTATTTGTATGTTGTGTACTCAACTCAAAGATTGCATCGACGCAAAGAAACAAAGTGTTTATAGAGAAAACAAACGTAGTAACATATTTTGGGGAACATGATGTGAGTTACTATGAGTCAGTGTAAAACATTAGAGATTAGAGATTACGTTACTTGCTACCACGCTGCATGTTGTTATTGTTCAGTTTTGAAGAAACACCAAGGAAAATCAACCACTGTGTGACAATAACTGTTTCGAGCTAAACAAACAACTCTTGGTATGTATGCTTTTAAAATACTTAATAGACAATTTCATTAACATGAGACCTATGTCAGTGTAGAGCTGTGCACTGGAACAAAATATCTGTTTTAATAATAGTGCTTACATGAGCACTCAGTGAACGAAATCGCATCCAATCCCATTGGTTTGTCAATTTTATGCAATAAGGATAAAACACGAAATCTCGAGATCAGTGTGTCTACCTTATATAATGGACGTTTCTAAAGTGAGATTCCTTAAAATAGATGAGAGTAGGTTTTTATGTACGTGTAATTTGACTGCGAGTGAACATCCTCACAATATGTGATGACAACTGTTATGTATCTGCATGGTTATTCCTTACAACCATATAGTGCTCACATCATTGCATAGTATGGGGGTCGATGTGGCGATACCGCGATAAGACAACAGAACATGGCGATAGCACAACACGACATGACGATGTTATCGCCATGTCGGATTTTTAGACAGGAGCTTGTTGGACGCAAATAACTATAACGTCCTCAGACAGACTCTTGTTGCCTAAAAAAGTCAAGATTGAATAATTAAAGAGAAGCGGTGATTTCAGCTTTACTACCAAGGCAGCAGGTCTGATCACAGTAAATCTGATACTGAAAGGTGTCATGGTAGGAAAGAAACACTATTTCTTAGCTTTTATGTCACATTCTCGTTCAAAACGAAATGTTAAAAAGGGGTACCTGTTTATTTTAGTAAAGACAGCAGAAATAAACTGTAAGAAAATTGCCTGCATGGAACCTGAGAAATGCGGTAAAAGGTCCGTTAAATCTATCGATTTACTAATACTACGAACGACGATCTAATGACTGAATAAGGTTTATGGGTGGCAATTTATTTATAGAATAGGTGCGACGTTTCAAAACAAACTATTTGGCTGTTGCCTACAATAATGGCAGAATTATATATAGTGGCAAGCAACAACAATAAAGAGATTCGTTAACAATTGAAGACAAAAAATAATAATCAGGCGAAAGCCTACAGACACAACTTGTGACAGAAGCCACAAGTGTACACTTAGAGAACGAAGAATATTTATAAATGCTATGAAAGCGAATGAAGTAATGTTGGAAGACAAAGATATGTTGATGTATTCAATTCAGTCCGTTATCAATCCACTTTTAAAAAGTTCACTAAAAGGTTTATTTTACTGTCTGTTGAAAGATTATTGAAATTGTATAAACTTATTTTGGCCAACTCAACTAGATTTACTGTTTCATTCATGTTTATCCAAATGTCATCTTGTTCATGTTCCAACTAAACTTTTATATTTATCTTAACATCACAAATCAACATGGGAACGCTTTCCTAAAGCTTTCACAAATGCAAGACGAAGTACACCAAGTACCATGACCAATAGACTGGCTTACAATGCCAAAACACAAGCTATTTACTTTCTCAAGCTATTCACTTTATCTTCTTGATAACTATTGAGATGACGTTTACGACAAGAATAGGACGGCAGAGGACTGATTCCAACCATGGTGTCTCACTTGACAGACAATAGTTTTAGATAACTCTTTTGTGTGGACGTCGTGCATTTATAGATCCCATCATGCAGGATTACAACAAAGCTACTTCGAAATTGAAACATCAATCAACTTGTTATCCAGCATCGTCTCGTTACAGCAGGATTATGACCATCTCTGTCTATGTAACACTCAGACACCGCCACTCAAGGAGCTGTAGACAAGATTAAAACCAACAGCATTGATCCTCATTGATGGACTCTAGTCTCAAGGTAGGAACTTTGTAACAAAAACTCAATTATGGCGAATATTTTTAAATATGTCACTTTAAATGCTTAACTGTAAAGAAGAGACAGGAAAGTCGTTTCCTGTTGATCCCATAGACTCCATCATGTGGGATTATAGTTGTGCCACAAATTGACACAAGCCTAATGGACACAAACACCAGGGCCCCGATCCTCAAAGCTTTCTTAGTGTTAACATGATCGTAAGTGATTTTTCAAACAAGGTCATGTGGAGTTGTTTCTTATCATAGGCTTACGATTGTCGTAACGCAGAAATCGATCTAAAACTGGTGCCTAATAGCACCGTTCCAAGCGGTCCCTGCGCGACGACAGTCATAAGCCAATGTTATACTTTAACACTTACGATCAAATTAGCCTAAGATTGATTTGAGGAACGGGACCCAGTTTGTGATACAGCATAGTTTCATTAGAGGGAATTACCATTCGGCTACTGGGTTTGGTAGACGTTTGCCGTTATAGTACTTGTACATTGTGCACTTTCAAAAGAAATTCCAAGTTGTTTTTACAAGTATTGTAGCGCAGAGATTTATTTGGAACCGGTGCCGAATGGCACCGGTTCCAAAGCGATCTTTGCGCTACGATAGCCGTAAGCCAATGATATATTTTTAGCACTTACGATCAACTTAGCCTAAAATCGCTTTGATGAACGGGGCCTTGGGTTGCTGTATTCTATCAGATAGTTTTAAAGTATGCAAAGTATGCAAAATGTATCTTGCGCAATGTCGTTGTTTTTCTTTGGAAAGTACAGTGTTCAGCAAGTTTGGCATTTGTCGACCAAACTCATTTGCCACCGGTGTGATCGTATTTGTCTCTGTATTGTACACAGGGAATGGGGTGTCATTTTTTATTTTACTTTCAATACAATCATCTTTTTCTTTTTGTTTGTCAAATAGCATTGTTATCTTTGTTCGTTGTCTATCTAGAAATGGAATTGATACATCAAACGTTGATATGATACTGTCAGACATAAGGGTTTTATTATTTAGTGATTATCCAAACTCTTCTCTTTTATCTTATCATTATCATATAATTGTGTTTGTCTTTGTCTAAATGGCATAAAATTCATTTATAACAATATCTTTTTAAAAACAACATGATCAGATAAGCCCAAAATGTATTGTTATTGAACTTGAAATTTGCTGACAACAATTCATCACTGTTTTTCAAGAATGAGTGTGATACTAAACACTGAGTTTTTTGGAATATTTTGACAGTGTCTATTTATCACTATTGTAAGTTGTGCATGTATTTATTTAAACCATTACATTTGTTGCTACAAATAGGCCCTATGAACTGCTTGCAGGGCTGAACAAGATTTCAATCACACACCAGATTGATTGTCTAAGCTGCAAACGATTGATTGGTTACAAAAGTCACACATACAGCTGTTTACAAATGCCCGTTTTACCTTTAACACGACACAGATAAAAACAGTTCATGCATCCGTGAACCCAAGAAGTGGTCCTTGTGTTATTTCATGTGACAAACTACAGAATCCACAAACAACAGTTTCACAGGCCACTACCTCCCATTACACTTTTTACAGTCAGACACACCTGCTGTAATCAATCACTTGCTCATTTATACCTTGTCCCGAGTTGTTGTGAGAACTACAGTGAACTAATTTATTGTCCAAATATACTCCTTGCTCGAGAACATGAATTTGTAATCAAACGGTTACATTTTTTTTTAAATACAACTCTTGGTTATGTTCAATGAACCATACTTTGCCTGCCTTATCTGTACATTTGTTAGTAAGTTATGATACTTCTGCCTCTGCTTCCAACCACAAATATTATCACTGAATTTTGAAAAAATAATACATACAGCTTTTGTATTTATATGCTAAAATGTCCAAAAGCTTCTGTCCTGACAGATAGTGGTTTAGATTGTTCTCTGAAATTAATCTTTTTATTTACGGTATTAAAATCAACTTAAACTTGTCATTTTGATAGTGTCGTGTTTCCAGTGTATTCGTGTAAATATTTTGAAACTTCTGTCAACTGCCATTTAAAACAAATTATAAGAGGCACTAACTTAGCAGCAAACAGAAAAAATCGCGTTTTAAATGTTTTCTGAAGAATTGCAATATACAAACAAAATATAATTTATCTTATTCATTCTACAGGTTCTAGTCTATATATTAATATCTAAATGTCGAAATTTCCTGATCCAAACATGCAGCTACTTTGTCTCCCCGCTTGTTAGTCTAATAATCATGACAATAACTGGTTGCTGAGTATTCTTAAACGGTAACATGTCTCACAGAATAAAACTATTACTTAACATTGTACATTTGACTTCTAAACATATAACGTGTAACCATTTTCTTGATAAGGTACATTTTAAATACATAAGCTTGTTTGAACTATTCTCCTATACACTTACATGTCTGAGTTTTGAACTTAACACCAATAGGAAGCAAGGTGCCATTTCATAAATGTCTAGCAAGACTAAGATGACTTCACCGTCATCTTAGCGCTCTCGTGACGAGAGCGCTAAGATGAACCTTAAGATGTCTTAGTCTTACAGGACCTTTGTGGGACGGGTCCCAGCTTTTCCAATGTCAATTACGGAAGTGAACGAGTGATTTTCAGTTTTTCTTGTTGTTGACACATCACTATACCTTTCTTGCGTCCACAAACTACAAAGAGCGTCTATAATAAACATGGATCAAAGCATTGCATAAGATTTCCGTGAAGTAAACGCTCTTACTTTTTAAAATTTCCAATTTTTTCCCAATATTCTGCCATTACAACGCTCCATTTATATTAAGATACTTGTAGTCAATTAAGTGTTTTCTGTAGACTCTTAATGCAACGTCAGAGTTAATTAGGAAGTAAAACATTCAAAGAGCTGTAAAATGCACTTGAACGTCTTCCATGGCTATTTAAGTAGACAGTCAAAAGACGATCGATTATTTTAAGTAGTGTTTCCCTTGAAGCAAATTATGAAAAAGCAATTACACTGTCAGGATATTTATGGATGGTTTTTCTTACACAACTTATTTTACCTATAAACTCTGAAGTCATATAAATGGACAACTTTCAGAGATAAATGTGCTGTCGAGTCAAAATGACTCCTTTTTACTTAATTCATGTTGATAGCTTGTCAGTCAGGGCGCCGTGTCACAAAGTCGTCGTAACGTTACAGCCTCGTACATCATGTCACTGGGCTCATGTTTGGTTTACAAATGCATAAAATCGTTGTAAACTGTGAACATTCTTCAGAAAGTACGCAGTTTACTTTTATTGGGGCATTTGTGACTTCATCGTTTTATTTTCGTGACATGGTTCACGAGGTCGTAGATTTACAATGGTGAAATTGAAGTTTATGTTCCTCATTTAGCGTATATTTAAACTCGAGCATCATTCAAATCATTTTGAGCGCCTGATTGTGCAATTGACATGACAGTTTTAGAATCTCATTTTTTTAAATGTTTATCAAACGAATGAAATAATTTTAGAGAAATCATGATAAGAGCCTAAAACTGTAAGTTATACGTCATGCATTTGTAATGAATGTGTGTGCAACCAATGTATTTTTAAGATGACTGTCGTCAGCACAGATACATTTTTAAGCTGAAAATCACAATGACAAATCTGTACTGAAATGACTAGAAGTGTTGAATGTTAAGATTGAAAGGGAAATAATTCTACCAAGTAATTTTTTTCTAAAATAAAAATGATATTTTTGGTATATTCAGTTACAAAAATATGTAATTTACCCCCCAAAAATCAAGTTTGTTTCAAAGTGTCGCTACTCAGCAACCAAAAAGTTCTAATCCATATTAAAGGTTCGTGAAGCATATTAATATACTTTTGTGGGACAGTCTTTGGTCGTCCGTTAATATTAAACCAACAATTTAATATATAGTTTTTCTCTAGTCTACCTGGAGTTTACATACTGTTTTTATTGATGACTTGTGTTACTTATAAAACGTTATTGAGCTAATAGTAGGGAGTTTTATGTATGCATCCTTCTAATTTAGTTTACCTGCGATGTGTATGAACCAGTGTTGCCTCGTCCAGTGAACTCCGAGAACATCCAGGGCCCCGTTTCACAAAGACGTCTTAACTTTACGACGTCGTAAACCATGTCACTGTGTTGATGGATTTGGTTTATAATTGCGAAAAATCGTTGTAAACTGTGCACTTTCCAAAGGTTTCCTAGATTTGAACCCACAATTCCCTGCCTGTAGTCCAACACACTAACCACTGCACTATCCCACCCTTTACCATACTGTTCAGTTAAATATACTTTCTACATAGTTTCACATGTATGTGCTTCTTTACATTAAGAACATAGATTTACAAAACAATTCTTGATAAATTCAGCGTGATTGTTGGATTGTTTGGGTTTTTTCCATAAAGGCGGCTCTTGTTATTAATATCGAAATCCACATAAAATCTATAAATGTAAAATTAAACATTAAAAATTAGTCATTTATCACTTTTAGGCCTTTTAGCATAAAATAGAGGTTATTGTGATTCAATGGTTATGTTGCATGTATTAGTTGTACAAAACATTCATTGAATAGCATTAACGTATGATGTATGACATTTATCAAGATTTCTCTTTTTAACATGAA
>JAULCD010043402.1:0-12333 GCA_032361085.1 Calliostoma canaliculatum | reverse complement strand
ACGAGCAAATTTACCATGAAGCACTTCACGTATCATAGAATTTGCTCGCGTGACCCACTGTCTTCATCAGCTGATGAACGTCAACAAATCCAACTTCAATCCTTAACTGAAAGTAATAGATTCTAAACATGTAAATGATTTGTTTGTTTTTAAAATAAACTTTTAGAAGCAAAATATATATACAAATATTTTGTTATTTTCCAACTAGAAGTAATGAGAGAAGGCTAGATAACAGAATGATTCTTTGTTTGGCAGCTGTCCCCAGGACGACTCCATCAAGTGGCACAACTCCCCCAACAGCATTTCCCACAGCCGGGAGTCTCTGTCGCGCTTCAGCTTCCAGGTGCGCGACTTCTTTCCTCGGAACCACCACACCTACCTGCACTGTGAACTCACCATCTGCCTCAAGGACGCCCTCCCTCAACAGTCCAGCCTAGCTAAGGTACTCATTGAGACGATGATGTTATGTAATAGATAGAGGTCTCGCCCCCGTTTCACAAAGATGTCATAACTTTATGATGTCGTAAACCGTGTCACTGGATTAATGAATTTGGTTTACAAATATAAACAAATTGTTGTAAACTGTGCACTTTCCAAAGAAAAACTTGTTTTTCTTTGTGAAGTGCACAGTTTACAATAATTTTTTTGCATTTGTAGACCAAATCCATTAACCCAGTGACATGGTTTACGACGTCATAAAGTTATTACGACACTGGTTCCAAATCGATCTGTGCGCTACGACAGTCATAAGCCTACGATAAAAAACGACTACACAGAACATTGTTTAAAAATCAGCTACAATCAACTTAGCTTAAGACCACTTTAAGTAACAGGGCCCTGAAAATATTTCAAAGAAGCTGTGTCAGAGTGGGACCCCCAAGTTAAAGCCTGGGACCCCTACAATTCTTAGTTGCGAGTCCGAGGACTCCTAAATTTATATGTCGAGGTAAATCTCTGTCTAATAGTGACTATGTCTCCTAATAACTCGACTAACAAATGTGATATTTTGCACCCTGTTCACACGTTTTCATCTGTTCACAGTGCCAAAGTAACAAAGAGAGGACATGCGAGCTCCCGCTAAACATGGTTAATCAATACCCGCCAAGCGTACGACAGATCGGCAGCAGAATCCTCGTGGTTGGACCATGGGAAATCACAGACAAGGAAATAAACATTCATTTGCCAAATGGTAAGATGACTTGGTAACCAAGAGAAAATGATTTGGATATAACCAGGTTCAAATCCAACGTATGTTTTCTAGTTCTTTCAGAGGCAAAAGTTGTGAGGGAATATAACAAAGCTACTTATGATTGTCAACTTCTTTATTGCCTTGGTGTGACGTTTCGGTGTAGATATCAACACTGCTATCAAGCTTCCTTGATAACAGTGTTAGCACCTCCCATGGAAATCTCATCAAACACAATGAAGTCCACTGATTAATTTGTTTACATTTTTTCTGGTGTTTTTTCGTATTGCTGATCTCCTCACTGTAACTCCTAGGTGGAACTTCTAACTCCGAGGAGGTGAACACATCGGGAAAATCGGGTGAAACTATTGAGGGCAGCACTCAGTCCCAGCAAAACGTTATCATTGATGGAATTGACTCAGGCACAGTGATCGCCATTGCCTTCGCAGCCTTCGCAATTGGCATCTTGCTGACAGGAGCTCTTTGGTTTATTCACACACATACAGGTAGGAATTTGGGAATATATGTGGGAGATATGTGTTTATTTACACACGTACAGGTAGGGATTTGGGAATATATGTGGGAGATATGTGTTTATTTACACACATACGTGTTTATTTACACACATACAGGTAGGGATTTGGGAATATATGTGGGAGATATGTGTTTATTGACACACATACAGGTAGGGATTTGGGAATATATGTGGGAGATATGTGTTTAATTACACACATACAGGTAGGGATTTGGGAATATATGTGGGAGATATGTGTTTAATTACACACATACAGGTAGGGATTGGGTAATAAATATGAGTTACATGTTTATTTACATATACACAAATAGTGATTGGAAAATAAATGCATATGTTTATTTACAATAATAACCCTTACCGTGCGAATCACGGAAATATCCTGGTCAGGCTACTAGTAGCCTGACCCAGATATTTCCGCGAGCCGCATAAACAGACAGGCAATGATGATGAGTGAGGCACTTATTGGGATAGGCGAAATCCTGAAACAAATACGGGTACACGCCACTCAAGATAACATCTTCAAAACTATGCTGCACGATAAGGGTTAAGCTTCTAATATAAAGAATTCTTTGATTTGACTAATGTTAATTTTGTCCTCCTCTGCTTGCACATGCAGGTCCATCCAAACGAGGTGTGAGTTCTCAGGGGTCAGCAGAGACGAGCGGGGAGTCGACGCCCAACTCCTCATCTCCAATATCAGCATAGCCCTCTCTTTGTGATGGCAACCATGGCGGCGACGGGTGGAGTTGAACTGTACCAATGCAATTATTAATGTTCGGTGAAACGGGTAGCTCAAGGTCGTCACGACCTCTCTATGTCTTGCCAACTTGCTGGGATTAAATACATCGTAAGGATGAGCGCCATCTTCACACAGTGGCCGCGGTGTGGGCGCGCGGGACAGTGCTTGTGTGTCATGGCTTTCAATAGATGCGAGTCAAACTGACGTTGTTTTGTGTCAACTCATGCCGACAAAAAATACTATGCCCGAAACAGGGATCATATGAATATTATTATTATTAATTATTATTATTATATTATTATTATTAATATTTTGTAGTTGGACAAAGGTGCGCAGTGATTATTTCAGGGATTTCAAATTACAAACACTTGACAATGTGCATCATTTGTTCAACAAACTGCGACGACTTGTAACTGCTCTAAAACAATAGCAGGCAACTCTGTGTGTGTCACAGTTGTGTCAGCTGTGCTGATATTGGCCAGTATCCACCTGGACAGGGAAGAAGTTCATGTGATCAGGAAACCATGGCAACGGTCACCTGGGTAACTGCAGCAACACATTTCGAGGTAACTCGCAATAGGCTGGTTGCCATGGAAACCATACCCAGCGACAAGCGGATATTTGTGATTGTGAGCTGGCAAAGTGAAATAGTTTGGACTCGGAAGTGTCCAGCATTTCTCTACTCTTGTGTTCAGGGCGCCGTTATACATAGCGTTTGTAAGTTTAATGACATCATAAACTATAGCACTGGGTTAATTGGTTTGGTTTACGTATGCCGAAAAATCGTAAACTATTCACTTTCTTAAGAAAAACATTTTTTTTTACATTTGTAAGCTTAATCAAGTGATCCAGTGACTTGGTTTATGATGTTGTAAATATATGACTGGCTTTGTAAAATAGGGCTCTGGGTGGCATCAGGTTGCTCAGTGAAGATTTTGTTTTTAACCGAGACCGTGATTGGGTGAGACGTTTTCCTGCAGAATGACAAAGAGGGTGGTTTTAACTGTTTGAAAAAAAAATAATGTGATATCTCAGTGCTGGTTTGAGCTGTTGAAGTTTTATCTCTGCAGGGGAGATAACTGCCAAAGATAACAATTGCAGACCTCTAAAGAAGACTGTGGGTGTTGTGATATTATATGTGAGATGGGTGATCACATGTCCTTCCTTGGAGTCCATGCTAAGCATTATATTTGTTGTTATCTCAGGCAGCTGGCGTAGTAACAATAAGTCTACCACAGGCTCAAGTGCAAGCCATTTTGTGCTGATCATATGATGATCACATGACCTGATCACATGACTGGCACGTGACTCAGGCCCTGCCTTACAGAGTATTAAAGAACTAGAGTCATCTACCTATCTTGTATCCAAACGCAGCTATAATTGAAAAACAAAATGGAACTTATGAGTTATGCACTTAAGATTTCTGTTACTTTGTTAGTGTATATTTTTGATGAGTTAGATCGATTTGATAATAATATGTTATGAACTGAGTTAATGTCTTTATCACACAGATATGAACTTTGTTTTTTTTTATGATATTAAGATTTATTGTCGACGAGTCACAGTCGCCTACCTCAAGTAAGTTCATATCAGTCAAGATGAAGACATATTCTATTCGCCTTCCATTGTCTTCACCTCCACCACCACCACCACCAGCAGCAGCAACAACAGCAGCAACAACAGTTTCCCTACCAGCATTCTGCTGCAACCTTACAAGGAGGCAAGCATCAACATGTGTCTGAAAACAGCTATGCTGAAAAGGGCACCTTAAATCACTGTCTTAACTTACGAAATAACTAACATGAGGGTGTCACACTACACACAGAGAAAACAAACCCTGGTTATTGTAGTGCCAGGGATGAGAATTTTCCATGGATTTGTGGATATTTGAGGATTTGTGAACATCCTGATCTATTTTGTAATTGGTCTAGGGACCAGTCATTTATTACGAGGAAGGGGAGTCGGAGACATTCAGGGGAGAGTCACTAAAAAATAGGACACTCTTGCGGGGAGGGTCATGAAAAAAATACACATCTTTGGGGAGGGTCATGAAAAAAGGGAGGGCTATTTAAAAATGTGACGAGCATGCAGGGAGGGTCAACTTTTTAATACATGACTGCGCAACAAAACTCCGACCCAACCCCCCCTGTAATAAATGACTGGTCCCTATATTGAATGAGAAAATTTCTAAGGGTCCTTGAGTAATTATTTTTACAAATGTCGTTGCTTTGTCCCTGTTGTACGCATACTGAGTTTAACCCTTACAGTACCAAATTAAGGACATGAGAGTTAAATTGACTTTTTTGTGCTGTTGAATACCTATTCTGTGGTAATTTGTTTAAAAGAGCTTCATAAGAAGCTCTTTTAAACAAATTGACACAGGATAGGTTTTCAACAGGTTTTTAAAGTTGAAATTTAGACACTGCTGAGGACTGTGAGGTTTAATGTCAGCATAGTCAAAACCATATAAAATTTAAGGTTTAACTTGTAAAAATTACAACATACGAAAAGAAATAGTTGAAGGTTAAGTGCATTTTTAGCTGCTAAGATGCTAAGAGCTATTTTTTATCAGCTGGTGTATTAGTTTTCACTTTTCATAAACAGATGTATGAACAAAATATTATCACTTTTCACTTATAGAATTTTGTAAAACCTAATTTTTGTTTGATACAAACTTTGTACACGGTTCTATCTTAAAGTTATTATATTTAGTCCTGGTAACAGTTATAAGATCTTTCTGCAAATTTCAGATTTTTTTGAATTTGTGATTTGTAATTAGTCTCTAGTTTATAAGAACATTTTGTAACCTCCTGACTAATTCTTCACAGAATTTATTTATTCTGTCATTCTATATCCTGTGGTAAGTTGTGACACCCCATGTTGAATGTTTCTTGTTCCACACTTTATAAACATAAGGCAACTAAAATAATCTTTCTCTTAGCATCTTTGCTGGTTTATTTCTAAATGTTAATCTGGAACTGATAAAGTACAGTGCCCCGTTTCACAAAGGCATCGTTAACATGTCACTGGGTTAACACTCGCCGTGAAGCATTATTTCAGCCTATTCAGCAGCTGTTCACGTATGCCTTGTCATGTTAACTAACAATGGCTGTGTAAACAACTCCCAACATTAGGCAAAGTCCACTCATAAGGTATATATACGGGAGACTCGCAATAAGGGTTAACCCTTACCGTGCGGCTAACGGAAATATCGGGGTCAGGCTACTAGTAGCCTGACCCAGATATTTCCGTGAGCTGCATGAACAGACTGGCAGTGATGTTGGGTAAGGCACTAATCGGAATAGGCAAAATCTTGAAAGATATTCCTGGACATGCCAATTAAGGTAACTTCTCCAAAACTATGCCGCACGGTAAGGGTTGAAATGCCCAAAAAAAATTTGAACTGTGCTCTTTAAAAAAAAAAATCAAGTTTTTATTTTGAAAAGTGCAAAGTTGACAATTTTTTTTGCATTTGTAGGCTATTTCATTGGCCCAGTGACAAGATTTATAATGTCATAAACACCATGGCTTTGTGAAACGGCACTCTGTTTCAGACGTTTTTAAAGGTGTTGAACAAGAATTGAAAAAAAAGTTTCAATTTATCTGTTACACTGTTAAGGGTAAAACAAATGGATGTTTGTGTATCATTACAAAGTTGTCAATTCTTTGTTTTAAAAAAAGTTTTTATCATAAACAAAATTTTTCATTATATTCAAGATTTATATAATTTTATGGTACGAATATTCTGATTTCTGTTTAAGAAATTATGAACTTATTTTAAGATGTTTGCTTAGGGTTTGGATAGCGTTTGTTTTGATCTGGAGACTCTGAAGAGGTAGGGCCTACGACAAATGATTGGTAGATAAAATAAATACACAAGCTGAACCAGCTTGGCATCACTCCCATTGTCAAAATAATATATAGATATATATCTATATATACATACATATATATATATTAAGTATTGTTCTACTAGGTCTTATTATTTGCATTAAGTGATTTGATTAGAATTCTATTTTGTTTTTAATTGATAACTCCTGCCAATGTTTAGTTGGGGGTCATGTCAAAACTTTAATTGTTATTTTGAACTTTTGTTTGTTGCGTTGCCTGATATGTCCATTAATTGTTCGTTATTTATCATTTTTGGATTGTTTTTTTTCAAGAAAATAGAAATAGTTCTTTTTATAAATTAATAAAAAGTTAAAATCCTTGAGAGAAGTCATTTAAAATCAAATCATTTTAGATTTTTGTTAATCTTATTAGGCCATCCTAAAACAGCTTGCTTTTATCTTGGTAATGTGTAGAGAACATTTAGAGTTTAATATTTGCATTTTATGGATTATAGTTTGTGAATAGGCGTATTGGTTGTGTCTCAGGATGTCCCCAAAACTTTGAAATATTAACCCTTACCGTGCGGCTCACGGAAATATATGGGTCAGGCTCCTAGCCTGACCCGGGTATATCTGTGAGCCGCACGATAAGGGTTAATAACACTTTTAAAACTGAAAGCATTGATCATCTTAAATAAAGTGTTAACCCTTGTAGTGTGGAGTTGATTTTAGTTAGACCATGACCATCATGTGCTGTTGAAAACCTATCCCGTGGACACTTGTTTAAAGACCTCCAACGAAGCTCTTTGAACAAATGTCTACGGGAAAAGTTTTCAACAGCCTATTTAGGTTGGACATTGCTATTGAAATTGACACGATGAAATTGGCATGTGATGAATTTGACAGATGAATGACATTGAAATGACATTGAAATGGACAAATGTGCAACTGGCACTAAAAGGGTTAAATTTTACAAAATTAAAATTTTTACTTCAGCTTAAGTAAACTTAAAGCTCAATTTGCTGCAAAATATTCTGATAAAGTAAATTATTTAAATTAATTTTATTTAGAATGTCTAAAGAAAGATATTTAAAAAAAGTAAGAATTACAGGTTTATACATTGATAACATTGAAACTCGAACGATTTTATTCATCTTTTGAAACTATTTTTAGAATTATGCTTTTGAGTTAACAGGGACTTTTTTTAAAAGTAGGGCATCGACGGTTGTTCGTTTGTTTGCAGAAGTGTTTTGACATGTCCCCCAACTAGGGGTCTATTTATTATTTCAATATACCTCAAACCCAACACAGTTACCTCAACCTGAATTGTCTCCCTTGGACTTACTCTCAGGCTATCCTCGACTGAATCTGCCAAATCTTAATCTTGTTCATTCACTTTCTTGGAACAACACTACTGTGATTATAAATATAAAATGCTAACCTCAACTGTTATACTTTTTAAAAAAATTCTAAATTGGAAAAAGAAAAGTTTTTTGTTGTAATTTTGACGGAAATTTAAACCTAGACACACTAGGGTCATGGGTTTGGTGGTACAAGTGTCAAAATAAATGTAAACTGTGTACTTTTCAAACAAAGCAAGTTTTTTTTTATAGAAAATACCTGTCACAATGAGTTTGGCATTTGTGAAGTGAAAACTGTTTTAAATTATGCACTTTCCTGACAAACATGATTTTTTAAAATAATGCACAGTTTTCATTGATTTAGGTCATTTGTAAACCAGATTTACAACGACTTTGGCATCTGTATTCCAAAACCCATGTGATCACTGACAAGTTATTGTGCTGCTGTTTCAAGAGTAAAATGGAAACCAAGGGCAGACAATTCAGTGACATTTCACTGATGTAATTGCATGCACTTGAAAAGGTGTTAATCAGACCTCTAGGGGCAGTTTCACAAAACCATTGTAACTTTACAGTGTCGTAAACCACATCACTGGGCTAAAAGGTTAGATTTACAAATGCCAAAATTGTTGTAAACTGTGCACTTTTAAAAGTGCACAGTTTACAACAATTTTAGCATTTGTAAACCTAATCCTTTTAACTCCATCACGTTGTTTATATTGTAAATTTACGATTGTTATGTGAACGACGCCCTGTTTTTTTGTTACCATTTCCGCGTTGGTATGTTTAGTTTGTTCACCATGTTGTCAGCTACTCCTCATTTTTCGTGTGTTGTTTTTGTGTTCATCTGTAAATGTGTGACAGGATTTCTATTTTTGTGAATTGTACAGCCGTGTTGATATCGGTACATATACACATACCCCAGTAGTTGATATCATTTACTCTGCACACCCAAGTAGTTTATAACGGTATATACACACATACTGGTACATATATTTAAAAAAACGATTTCTTCCAGGTGCAAAAATAATAATGTTCAGTGAGTCCTTCTTTATGTCGCCAAACCTCAAACTTTAAGAATCAACAATGGCGAAAACGCATGTGTATTTGAATTTTTTTATAAAGTATAAAATAACATTTAAGAAGGACTGGTTGGATAGAACACCCCTGTAATACGTAATATTAATACATGTACACACCTTTAGTAACTAATATCAGTATATATACACTATTGTAACCAATATTGTTACCAGTATACACATATATATTCAGTACGGCACTTGTATGTTTTGCAACTTCATCATATCATTAAATAGCAGCTAGCCAGCTAATTCTGTTCTAAAGCGCCAAAAAACTTCCCTGTGCGAGATATTTTATGAAATAGATTTATAATTAAACACCTAATTTTACAAGCTATTTAAGTCAATGTTATTATATGTTAACGTCCATCATAAGTTATTTTGAGGGCTTATTATGTTTTGTGTTGCTATGCTTCCTTTTTATAACTTCAGATTAACATTTACAGTGCTGAGTAAGATTAAGTAGATTTTTAAACTGTGACCACCTTATGCTGTTAAAAACCTGTTTTGTGATAATGTGTTTAAAAGAGCTCCTGAAGGAGCTCTTTTAAACAAATTACCACAGAACAGGTTTTTAACAGCTTATTTCGGACGGAATTTTGACAATGAAATAGAAAAAAATTGGGCTTAGCACTGTAAGAGTTAAAGTACAGCAGGTTTTCTTTCTTCTATGTGTTCTGTGCAACTTGTAAGTTTTTATTAAAAATAGGGATAGGTGCATGGGTCTAATGGGTCTGGTTTTGAGATGCACAGTTTACAACACTTTGACATTTGTAAATCACAACCTCGGGACCATTGTGCATTTTAACAGTTTTTAATATTAAGTTCACTGTCTTTTAAACAATACAACACAAATCTTCCAAGTACTTTCATTAAGTCAAAGATTAATAATATTTATGTTAACCCTTAAAGTGCTGAAGACAACATTTGCTCAATTTAATTTTCAAATTCTCCCTCAAACAGGCTGTTGAAAACCTATCCTGTGGTAATTTGTTTAGAAGAGTTTTGGTACAGGAGCTCTTTTAAACAAATTATCACAGAATAGATTTTCAACAACAAAAGGTGGTCACAGTTTTAAGACTGGCTGAAATCAACTCGGCACTTTAAGGGTTAATAATATTTATGTTTTACAAACTCGTCATAAAAAAGGGAAAACGTAGGCATTAGTTTTGAGTCTCATGAGGTTTTTATTTTTTATTATGTTGTCTCCTACTTCACACACAAATTCTTCAGTGTAATAGATTTGTAGCCATCTTATTATAAATGTCTGTACCAAAAAGTTTAAATAGAATGTTTAAAATACAGAAAAAATGTAAAACATGCAATGTTACAAGATTTCCCAGAGATCTGATGGAAATGTTCTTTATGCTGTGTACTATTGTCTATGATGTCTTTTCTATTGTCTGTCAGTTCTATTGTTCACATCTATTGTTTATGGGTCAGGCAAAAATCAAACCGTTTTACAAGTCATCTTATTTTTTAATTTCTGTTAATATTAATAAATTTAAAGAAAATAATCAATTTTGATTAATATATTGTTATTAGGTCGAACTAAAGTTGCTGGTCAAGAGTTGCACGGTAGTTGATTGATTGTCTATAGGTACTTACATGGTCAGAATGTTGTATACCATCTCAAATTTCGGTGAAGATAGTATTTAAAAGGAGTTATCAACTCTCAACCAATAAGGTTGGTTTACAAATGCCAAAAATCATTGTCAACTGTGCATTTTTCCAAGAAAAACAAGTTTTTCTTTGGAAAATGCACAGTTGACAAAGATTTTGGCATTTGTTGATTAAACCTCTTTGTCTAGTACAGATTCATTACAACTAGTTTAAGACTGTGCCATAATGAGTGGGTGTTTTATCAAAATAATTGCAGAGCTAATTTTTCTTAAACTGTTGCAACTAAAATCCTTCATAGGATGCTGTATATAACGATGCGACTTTGTAAATATTGTAAGAAAATAAGTTTTCCTTACATGAAAAAATTATGTTTTTGTGTTACTTGCTCTCACAAAAATTGTTACAAATTGAATAAGATATATAAATTTTATATGTTTTAAATACATAGAAACAAACAGTTTCTGAAACCGGTGACAATATACTGATATTCTATGTTCATTCTATAAAATGTGTTCAAAGTATTACTTTGTTAAGTTGAGAGTTTTACTTTTCTTGGATCTTGTTCAAATTAGACCGAGAGAGTTCTGGATGTTTTCAAGTTTGCTGTGTGCCATATATTATTAGTGCTAACAGTTGACATTTGGCCAAAAACTGAATGAAATAAAATTTATTTATTTAATTGATTGATGGATGTCCCTTCACTGCTGCCGAATATGAATAATGTCAGCTGTTGTTTGTATTGTTTGATTGTGTGATGTGATTTGCATAAATTTGCATAAATTTACAATAATGTTAGATTACACTATCAACATGTCAGTTCTTAACTTCTTATGGAGGATATAAATTGTAGTTTAAATAAGTAAATTATCAATAAATTTATTTTTAATTTTCAAATGCTACAGAATGTCAAGTTAAACAATATAATTTCAGTAAAACAATGTAAAGTTAAACAATAAACAATGGAAAAAATGTATAGAAATTATTCAGCAGATTAAGAACTTTTTCTGGTGAAAATGTGAAGTCAAACTTGATAATATAACTAGTTGCATTTTATCTAGTTATTTAAAATCAGGGTTATTCAACTCAAATTAAATTTGTAAAGTGTTGACAAATATGAAATTGCCTCTTATTCTTCCATTTACTGCTTTGCTGCGTACTTAACCCTTACCATGCGGAGTTGTTTTGAACAGTTTATTCTGAGGGGTGGTTCCCGGAATTTTTCACATTTTTGCCTATGCCAATTAGTGTCGGGCAGTCTGATATATACACAAGACGCACAGTAAGGGTTAAGACAAAAATTATTGTTATTGTTTAAAAATTACTGTGCCAAAATTCTTCAATTTATTTATTTTTTTTATAAAAAAGAGGGTTTCAAACTAATTTCACATTAACTTTATCTGTTGACCTAACTTGTTATCTCAATATGTGGAGGACCTAAAACACTTACTCACTCAGTAATTAGCTTTTTAGCAAAGTCTGAAGACAGGATAAATGATAATATTAGAGTTGTTAAATGTTTTAAAAAATCAAAACTGTGACAAGCTACTGCAGTTGAAAACTTATCCAATGGTAATTTGTTAAGAGCTCCTACAGGTGCTATCAAATTTTGATCCATATTTATGTGACAATTTTAAAAAATATCTTAATCCTTATCATGTGAAGATTTCAATATTTGAAATAAGCTTTAACTGTTAAAACTTTATCCTGTGATAATTTGTTTAAAAGAACTTATGTAGTAACTCTTTTCAACAAATTACCACAGGATAGGCTAACAGCAGCATAAGGTTGTCACAGTTTTGATTGTATCATAGGCGTACAACTGGCAGGGAGGGTGGGGGTTGTTTGGAATTTTCGGCAGCATAAAAAAAATTGAAGCAGATGATGGGGAAAAAAGTTATCTAATACTATTTTTAACCCTTACCGTGCGGCTCACGTAAATATCCGGGTCAGGCTAGTAGCCTGAGCCGGATATTTCCGCGA